>JAUIRJ010000179.1:0-38061 GCA_030555515.1 Acutogordius australiensis | reverse complement strand
AACATCTAAACTTGACCCAAAGTTATCCAGGCCGTGTGGCGAATAGAACCGAAACAATGCTGCTTTATGGGTGAAAAATCGGTTGAATTTCATAAAAATGTTGACTAGATTTAAATTTCACGAAAATTGTGATTTCTAAAAGAGTAGGATTTAGCTAAACAAAAGATTCTAAATTTTTATACAAAATAAAGTTTGACACTTTCCAAGATATTTATTTTTAAATATTATTATATTTTACCTAATTTACAAAATAAAAATAGAATTTTTTTTTATGTTGTTTTAGCCATTTACAAGTATGGCAAATATAAAATGTTGAATGGTACATTTACAAGTGGTTATAAACGTGACATATAGCAAATAGTAACAGGGACGGTGGTATTATGAATGACGAATCAAATTTAAATAGGCATAATGGACAGAAATTGTCCTAACAGAGCTACCTAATTGGATTATAATAGGAATTTTGCCTATGACTTTTTTATATTAAAATAATGACTTTCTTAACTCCGATTTTGACATGGGTTGTTGTTCGTAACAGTGAGAGCAATTTTGTCAATTGGCCCTTATTTATGGCCCATATGTAATTATCTAAAAATCGAGTGGACCACCCATAATTTGTGGTTTTAAAGGGGTTATTAAAAACATAAGAAATGTTTTTAAGATTTGGTAAATTTAATCACACTAGCATTTACTTAAGTTAAAACCCCCCATTATATTGATTTTAGTTAAGTAAATAAATTAAGCAACCTTTTTTAGAAAAAAATTATAATTCTTTTCTAAAAAAAGATTAGTTCAACATGATAAAAATTTTAAGTTTTAAATTTTTTTATAAAAATGAATGAATCCTTAAACGCGCCAGGCGCATTCATTTTTTTCTAACTCTCGGATAAAAGACTACTTAGGTATCCGCTCCCAAAACTTGTCTTTTAAATTGCAGTTTACATAAATTACACAAAACGACCCCTTAATTTTCGACATATATTTTTCTTTGTTAAAATTTGTCTCAAGCATGGTCCTCTAACTTTTTCCCGTTCCTGGGAAAAACCTTAATTCTTTCTCATTACCTCGACAATACACGAATCCGGGATAAGGTGATAAAAAGGCGATAATTAGATTTATTTAATTTGCCTCCCACCCCCCACAATCTATTTACAACATTGATTAAAAACTTTATAAATATTAAAAAAGCGCAGAGGCCCAATGCAGAATTGTAAGCAGCTCCAGTAACTCTCCAAAGAATACGTCAACCTGATCTGTGATCCCTATTATTGATACCATAAATACTTTGACGACCAGCACAATATTTATGGGCAATTTTTTGTTCCTAATAGAAAAGTCAGGCTCAAAAGCCTGGCTCCGGCAACCCGTTTAAACATAGGTTTGGGTAGGCCGGGCCTGAATTTTAGAAAAAGAAATTACGGAACGGGCTGATGTTTTAAGTTTTAAATTGCCAACTTTTTATTATTATTTTAAAGAAAATAATAAATTTTTTACACACAAAGAAGGGTATTCTACACTCTATCATATAAAAAATTTGTACAACTTTGAACAAAATTAATTTTAAAAGTAAAATAAAAGACAGTGATGCACTTTTTTAGACATGTTGCACGTAGACGCCCAGAAGTGCATGTCAAACTCCGAAATCGAGAAAGAGTCCATAAAATCCGGAATTTCAGATTTTATTTTATTTTTTTTTGGAATTTGCTAGTTAATATTAACTGTAAATATTGGAATTTTTATTGCAGTCCAAACCCATTTTGTTTAATGAAAGTTAATTAATGAAAGAGCAGCTAATTGTGTAACAATTACATGTATAGCAATTTCCAAAAAAAAACTTCGGCGTTTATGAACTCCTTCACGATTCCGGAGTTTTGAGATGCCCTATACACAGTATACATATCTAAAATTAACAAAGCAAAAAAATTTGTTTCTGAATTATATAGCTTATACTGTGTAGACTTGTCTTCACCGCTTCATTCCTTATCATTCAAAAAGGGCTACAACAAGCAATTAAGTCTAGAATTGAGATAAGCACGCGTCCCCTTGTATCCTTTTAGTCATTTTAGGCCTTACGAATTCAATTATTAGGGCGTATAATGCTAAACGGCGCGGAGACATATAGCGTATATCGCCTAAGTAATAAATCTTCATTAAATCTCTGTTGAAATTCGGGCCCTCATACCAGCTATGTTACCGCTTTCATTTTTCAATATTTGCTAATCATATTTAACTTTTGATCACATTAGGATGATCCTTCATTGTCCTAACATATGGCCATAATTTGTTTGAACATAACTAAAAACCTAAATCGGGATTAACAAAAAATCATTTACTGAAAACATAGCATATTAATTAATTAAAGTTAAACACCAAAATATATTACTTAAGAGTGTAATAGATTGAATTTTTTTTTTAAAAATAATTGAATTTTTATTTATAAATTATATTAAGCATTTTAACTAAAAAATTTAATAAGCAGGGTAACACCTGATTTTAATAATCTTTTATGTCCTATTATCGAATTCGTTTGTCCTTTGATATATGGTCAAACCACCGTTATAACTATTTGAGAGAAGTGTAATCTTTACAAGTCGATAATGCTCATATTCATTAGAAGGTTTTAATTTTTTCTTGAAAATGCATAAAACGTTTTGACTTAATGGAGGTAAAAATTATTATTGCTTAATAGATTTCAGTTAAAATTAATTAAGAAAACTGTCGATCCAAAAATATTTTTTATTAAATATTGTCAATGAGTTTGGAATTAAATATTGTTAAACATAAGTTCAATGGGCTAAAGATATTTTTGAAGATAGCCAATTAAAAACACTTTTAACAAACTTATTTTATTCTTGCGAAATCAGCCAATACATATAATAAATATGAGAAAAGCGATATAGGGATTTAAATATGGCCCGTATTCTCTCAAACTAAGCCCGACAGAGTTAATCTTTGATATGTGTTATATATAACATTACGTCTGTAAAGAGCCTAAAATATGTCTTTTATCTTGGACATATCTAAAATAAAAATTAAATTTTAATATATTAAATAAAATAATAAAAACTCGTGATAATTCTCCGCCTTCGTCAGATTTCGGATTTAAAACTTCTTTATATAGGTAAAGTTTTATTGCCGCCTCTATCCCCCTTCTGTTTGCATTCCCAAACAAAACGTAGCCACTTTAAGGCCGACAAGTTTCCATACGTCAAAATAGTTTATTGAAATTAAAAATGATACAAAAACTGAAAATAGGAGGTAACGGTGAAGTAAGGGGTTTTGGCTCCAGTATTTGCAATATATATTTATTAAACCGAAAAATATGTTTTGTAAGATTACAGACATATGCTATTTAATATTAGGCTTGCTCAACCAAACTTTATTAAAAATATGGGAGAGAAGGAAGGAGAGAAGACGAGGTTCGTTTATTATGGCAAATTTATTCATTTTAACGGTTGTGCCTTACTTAAATTTTTTGAGCAGAGGTAAGGTTAAAAAAGGGATTTCCGACTATAATGTTTCCATTTAATATATTTTCAACTGATTAAGGACCAAACTAATTTTTAAGATTACACAATCAGGCGCATGCTAGACTCATTTTAATTTGCCCAATTGGAAATATATCAAATTGATGTTTATACATTGACACCTATTTTAGTTCCATATTCAATTTTTATAAAAACAAGTTTATAGATTTTGCCACTGATTAGCATCCCAAAATTTATTAAGATATTAATTTTTATATTAAGCTACCTGAAAAATTTATAATGAGTTTAAACAAATGGTGAGTTTTAGGTCCATTTAAAGGATAAAATTTCGTATGCGTGTTAGACGCCTGAGAGCATTCAGGAAAAATAAAAAAAAAATAAATTTATTTGCAAAATATTAATAAACGCAATATTGGCGGAATATTGTGTGGACTTGACCTCAGCGTCCAAAGCCTATATACCGCTTGCGGAATATTCTTGGGGGTATAGTCAACGTCCAAAACGCAATTTCGCCGGCGGAGTATTGCTTGGACTTGACCTCATCGCTCAAAACCTATATTCCGCCGAAAAATTTTGCAAATTTTGCGAACAATTTGTTAAATGGCTAGATATTGTCTTAGTTAAAATTTTTCAAACATTTTTATTCTATTGAGCATTTATTAATTGAAACTTTTTTATAAATTTTAAATTTTTAATACTTTTAATTTTATTTAAGTTATGGTGAAGCTTGACATTTAATATTTTATAAGCTGATTTTTACAAAGCATTCAAAATAGGTTAAATCGTATCTTGTGTGTAGGGGAGACCGGGGCGAATGGTTGGTGGGGTGAAATGATTAATGGATATATCTCTGCCAAAAATTATTCAATATATATAAATTCTATATATGATGTAGATCTTTAAACAAGCTATCGATTCATTATATTTTTTACATATACATCCATTTGAAAAAATTTAGAAAATCTCAATTAAAGAAAAAATGCTATTTCAAATTTATGTTTTAAGCAGCAATAATTTTGCATTATTTATAATAAAATGTTACCTCAAAAATATTACTATAATTAAAAGATTTTAAAAACCCTTGGTTGTAAGAATATAATACATTTTTAACTTAAAACTCAAATATTATTTGAACATTATTGATTTTGCAAACACTACTCAATGCGGGGCGAAATGAACATGTTCATTTCGCCCCAATGTTCGCCCCACGCCGAAACCATTCTTGCGTAATTATAAAAGAAAGAGTTTGAAGACAGATGAAGACATTCTCAAAGAATCCCTTATAACCTCAAAAAAACAATTTAAATCCATAATTACTTTAGCAAACTAGCATGAATATGCTGTCAAACTTAACAAAAGAACCCCTACCAGTTGGATTGAACAAAAATTAGCTGGACCTGATTGGTTCAGCAATTTTGTAAAAAGAAACCCTATCATTTCTATAAGAAGCTCTGAATGTACCAGTCTAGCCAGGATATCTGGTTTCAATAAAGAAGCAGTCATTGGTTTTTACCAGAACCTAATAGATCTAATGAAAAAATATCATTTTGAACCTCCCATGATATTTAGTTTAGATGAAACTGGTTTATTAACGGTTCCTTCACCATCTAAAGTGGTTGCACAGAAGGGTGTTAAGCAAGTTTATTATACATTTTATTAATTAATTACTAGGTAGGATCAATTATTTCTGCAGAAATGGGCAGCCTTGTTAACATGTGTATTGCCTTAAATCCAGTTGGGCAATTAAATCCACCTTATATTTTTCCTAGAAAAAGGTTTAAGGTGGAATTTTTAACTAATGGCCCTAATGGGAGTGATGGTTGTGGCAATTCATCAGGATGGATGAAAGAAGAAGAGTTTGTGGGGTATTTAAAACATTTTGTAAAATATGTTAAATGAACTGAGGATCCAGTAAAATAAATTATTGTATTTTAAATAAAGGCACTTATAATTTAACCTTGTATCTCATATATCCATAAAAGCAGTGAACTTTTTTTAGAGATAATGGGAAGTGGTCACATTACAACCTCATTGTTTACATAGACTTCAACCCCTTGATATTGGGATTTTTGGGCCACTGGTAATTGATTATGATATAATTATAAATAAAATGATCTAAATCTATATTTCTTTTTTAATATATAAGGTTTATTAGAAATATAAGCTGTAAATTTAATGAATTTTACACACTTTCATTTTGCCCCATGGTTGTTTCCTTTTACCTCGTATATGGGGCGAAATGGTTAATACTAGTGGGTTTATACATTGTTCAATATCTTTTTACAGAATTATATTTTTTTGGTTAAACAAATTATTTTATAAAATATAATGAATTATCTATAAAATAAGCCATTAATTTTTTCTTTTGAATTAAAAATGTGTCAGCAGCAACGATTTTGCAAAAATATGTTCATTTCGCCCCGGTCTACCCTACTTGATATATTGACCGGCAATTATAAGGTCTTGCCTGTATTATCACTTAAGCTTAATTGACTTAAAAATGAGTATATTTTTTAAAACAGCACGTTATTAAGGCACATTCAGAGTTTATTTATTTTTTTAATAAAATTTAATGCTAAGTATTTTAAATGCTAATATTAAATATTTGAAATTTTTTTAGAAATGCCTTTTATGTAAATAGAGATTTTAAAACTTTTAGAATTGAGTGAACTCTGAACGCGCCTCTAAAAACTTATTTTAAAAAAATGTTAATTTCTATAAAGACCCGGGAAACTTTCAGTGATTCCGGCCCGGTTCGACCTTGCGTTAATTTGGTTTGTTAATTTAGGCCCCGACCCGGCCAGAATTTACAAGTATGGCCCAAAAATTTGATGTAAGCAAAAAAATATTTGCTTAAAATTTAATGAAGTAATACACTTCATCATGTGATAAGATTTGTCATTTTTAATTTTGTCAATTAAGAGAAAATGACCGGCCCTGCCTGTATATTTTCTAATTCAGGCCCGAACCCATTTAAAATTCTGGCGCGTTTTGGCCCCATGTACTAGTGAGTTAGCAAGGCCGGGCGGAATTTCGGGTCTTGACTTTTATATCTAATTGTTAGACACCTGTAATTTAAAAATAATAACTTAACATAATATAAAAATATTATAGGGTTTAGATAGAAATTTTTAAATGTAACTTATTTACCAAATTCTTAGCCAAAATTTGCTTTCCAAAATTTTTAAATTTGTTAAAAAATGCAAAATATTTCGGCGGAATATAGGCTTTAGGCGATGAGGTCAAGTACAAGCTAAAATCTGCCAGCGAAAATGCGTTTTGGACCTTAACTATACGTCCAGGAATATTCAGCCGCCGGTATATAGGCTTTAGACGCTGAGGTCCAAACAATAATCGGCGGAATATTGCGTTTGGACGGTGACATATGCATAGATATCTTGGTCATGTTGGTTAAATAAACTACTATCTAACTCAGTCAATTTGCCACACCTTCATCATATTTACTTTTTTTTCGCGCAATACAAATGTATGTGACGTCCAGGGCATGCGCTTTCGTAAGTGTAACCTAAGCAATACCGGCCCGTGGAATTTATTAGAGCTAGCATCTGATAATTTCCATCAGGATTTATTATATGACAATTCATCTACATACGGTGACGTCCATAACCCTGGGGCCAATAGAATTAGAGGCGTCACTTCGCCAGTACAGTAATATCCATTGAAATTATTACAATGTGCAGGCTTTACTACCCGAGCAAAAGCCGAAGACCAGTGTTATTTACCTTAAAAAACTACTCCCCTTGCCAAAGACGCCAAATATGGAAATACTTATTTTGACCATCAAATTCATATAAGGGCACGTGCGTGAATTTTTATTTTTGTGAAATTTTCAAAATTTTGTATTAAATAACAAAAATTATAATAAAAAAATTTTTTAAATTTTTAGAATTTTTAAAATTTTACGAAAATAAAAACTCGCTTTGTACGTGGCCTAATAAAAAAACATTTTTTAAAATTTATTTAAGACATTATAGTTTGAAAATTATAAAATATTTATACGAAAATGTTGTTTGTCACAGTATATATTAACCATAGTTGCCGGTGAGGTGGCCTAGGAATTATGGGGCGCCAACTAATTTTAGTAAAAGTTTATTATTGTTAACAAAAAGCCGTTTTTTAATTCAGAGGTATGAAAATAGAGATTACGTATTATTTTACTTTAGACCCGGAGATGTAAAATATCACATTATTTTAGACTAAACTAATTTTAAAATATTTCTTTGAACGTGTACCCTATTGTAAAAACAGTTTGTATTTTTGTCGTCAAAAAGAAAATGAAACAACAATTCAAAATAACGATACATTAACGAAGATTACAAATGTGTTTTTAAAGAAAATTTAAATAGAAATTGTATTAAGACAAAAAGATTGAGATGAAAATGGGTGATTGATGGTAAACGTTTTATGTTCTTTGATAAAAGGCAGTTTAAACACATTAACGTTTCATTGAAAGATGGGACAACATTATGCGACAAAATCGATAAAAATATACATAAATGACATTTAGGATTAAGCTCAAAGTTGTTAGACTATTATGGGCATCCGTTTTTAGACACAAACATTGTTGAAATATAATTATTAGGCCTACATGTATAGCCAGTTAAATATTATCAAGACTTGTACAAATTTTTTATAAATGTATTTTTTGAATTATAAAAATAAAACCCAAAATAATTATCTAAAATAATCTTTTCCAAAACTTTAGTGATTTCCTATATATTAATGCACATTTTTTTAATTTTGTGGCACAGTGTCAGTATTAAGATCATTTTTAATTAAGCCGTGTCCTTTAAAATTTTGTCCCTAAATACATAATAGGTGAAGCACCTTTGCAAACGTGGGGTACATGGATGTTTTGACCATGTTTTATTTAAATAAATGAGAATACAAAACACATGATTCATGGTTACCTAAAAGCATTTTGGATTGTCAGCACGGCGCCATCATTTAAATTTTTTTAAAAACATGTTTTGATTTAATAGCACATTGTTCTCAATCTTTTGAAAAAAAAAAAACAAATAGCAAATGTATTAAATATAAGCTGTATAAGAATATTAAGAAATAACAAATTTGATTGACAAGATATTAAAAAAAAGGATATTGCATTTGCGGTTACCTAATTCAATGAAATCTTTTACACAAAAAATAAATATTTTAATTAAATTTGCCAATTTGTGTTTCCCACCGGCAGTCTGGCATAAAATTAAAATGTTCGGGCCAAAATATTCAAAAAAAGTTGATTCAGAGTAGGCCGAATATGATATATTTTATCCGTATAAAAAATTTAGGCTAAGTATACGCTACATGTTTCATTTTTTTGCATTGATCAATTCTCTATTTTAATTAAAATCACTCGTTTTAAAAACTGTGTATAAATCAACTGACGGGCCAGACAGAAATATTTATATCATTTAAAGAATTGGGTTTGTAAAAATTTCTGATCAGAAGGTCGGGCCTAATATTCCGGCTTGCGAAAACTGCTGACACATTTTTAAAGTAATTTTTTAAATTATATTTATAGAACAATTTTAATTCTAATGTTTAGATGTTTAGAAAATATAATTTTAATACAAATTTAGACCTTACGTTTTATCTATAAATTTTATTTTAAAAAAAAGTTTGCACACGAATATTTAGAAGAAATTGAAATCGCGAATATTAAGAATGACAATATCAATGAAAATGGATGAACCAGGGGGGGGGGTGTTGAAAATAATAAAAAACAATGTTACAAATCATTACTTATTCCATTTTACCTAATTTTCACAAATTATTTTTGCAAAATATTATAATGCTTAAATTTTTAAGAAATTGACCCTTTCCCCTTGCTAAAGACATAAGTCGAATGATTTAATTAAAAGAGGCAATTTTAAATGAAACCTATGACAATAATAGGTCTAGATTTGAGTCTACCTGCCTAAAAAGTAAATACGTTTATAAATTGCAGATTTAAAAAAAATTTCGGAAAAAAATAATTTTATTTACTCCGGAATCCTAAAACTTACGTTTAGCTTTATTTAACAAATTCTCACCTTTTTAATACATCGATTTAATGCAGGCACGATTCTAGACCCCTTTTGGGGGGGCAGTGCCCCCCCCAAAAGTTTTTGTTTGCCCCCCCAAAAATAATTGAATTTGCCCCCCCAAAAATACATAGTAATTTTATGTTTGCCCCCCCAAAAAAAATTGAATTTGCCCCCCCCCAAAATACATAGTAATTTTATTTCTTCCACATAATATAATTAAATTTGCTCCGTCAAAAATATCTAAAAAATATTATCTTAAAAATATTTACTTTTTTTAAAAGTGTTTTTATTCATTAATACTTCTCATCCGCAAGAGAGATCAAACTAACAGAAATATATAGAAAAATTTAATTTTACAGAAAGCTTTATATTTGTGAAAGCATTTCATAAATCTGATGCCTAAGAAATTTTCCCAGTTAACAACAATCTTTTGTTAGAATATAATCTAGAACCAAAGAACCTGATCGCACAATGCTAAAATGGGGCTAGTAATGTCTGGGAAAAAAGGTGGTGTTTAAGTATTTCTAAGCAAAATGGTTGGACACCATGTCCCGTATATTCCCTGCATACCACCGATTGCATCTTGTTGCAAAAGATGGTCTTAAAATTTTAAGTGATGGGAAAGGTTTTTTTGATATTTTTTCTTCCCTTCATAAATTTTTTCAACATGATGCAATCAAAATAGTTAGTGAAATGCGGGACCATACCCCGGCTGTTGCCCCATCGGGGGTGTGGTCACTCCCTGCCCATTGTTTTTTTTTAAATTACGCAAAAATATTTAATACTCTTTAAAAAATTAAAAATGAAAAAACTTTTATATCTTCAGGTCACAGGGCCGAATCGGAGTTTTTTGACCATATATATAATCATCTATTTATTTTTTTGTATTTAATTGAAAATTTATTTTATATATTAAAAATAATTATAGATCAATTTCAATGCAGAACGATTTATATTTCTAAAACTTCTGATATAATACACCATTTTTTGTTAGAAATTAAACAATTAAGAAATAAAATACATTTGAAGATTTATTCAAAAATTGTTTTGATATTAATATTTTTTTAAATGACAATAATTTATCTATGGATAAAAGAAAAACTTAACCTAAAGATTTTTCTGATTTTTATTTATTTTCTACTCATAAGTTTGAAAATATTTTTAATATAAATGAAGTAAAAAGTATTTATTTTAATATTATTGATTTATTTATATTTTGATAATAGATTTTTTACCGATAATAGTTGTTTAAAATCTTTAAAATCCCTTTATAAATTTGATTATCCTTTGGATATATATAAATTAGAGCCTCTTTAAAAAAAAGTTATATTGATAAAGATTTATTATCTAAAGAAATTGACGTAGCCAAAAATTTTTTAATAAGAAACTTAATAATTACCAAGAATGTGTTACTATTGATTTTGTTAAATTTTTATATGATTACAATGATGCGTTTTCTAATCTATTTAACATTTTTCCTATAAGTTTGTTAATTGGCTCTTCAACGTCGAGTTGTGAGGCCACATTTTCTTCTTTAAGAAGGATAATAACGGCTGACAAGTAGTGACCTGCTTAAAGGTGATTTGGTTCTTTTAAACACGAAAAATCATTAACTAGGGAAATTTTGATGAATATTGTAATTTAATTAAAATCTTCTAAGATAAAAGAGTTTGATCAATACACTGCTCATAATCAGCTAATTATTGCTTACTATTTTAAGACATGGTTGCAAACTTTTTTATGCGCATTCAACGTTTATGTTCATGTTTTATTTAATTTTTTACCCTAATACTAATAACTAGTTATATATAACCAGTGTTTTTTTCAAATATATTCTTCCAAATTAGCATACTTATACATTTTGTTTGATAATCAATCTTATTTCACTTTTCATTTTCTAAAATTCAAAGTTTTATATAATTTATTTTTATCATTCATATATATCATATTTTTAATTTCATGCGCAATTATACCAAATGATAAAATTATACTTACAATTAATTCAAATCTCGTTTCTTTTTAAGCAATTGATAGTGATAACAAATTCTAATTCACATATTCAGTTTATAAACTCACTTTTTTAATTTAAGAATATAATAAATTACTATTAATTTGTTAAAAAATTTTGAACATGGATTCTATTGTTGTACATGTATATTTTTTGCCGTGACCGAAGGTCACGGCCAATTTTGCCGCCGAAGGCGGCAAAAAATTTTTTTCTGCCCCCCCACGAGTTTTTTTTGCCCCCCTAAAATGGAAAAGCTAGAATCGGGCCTGATTTAATGTCCCAAATCTAAACAAATTAAATATTAATAATTTAAAATACCAGCAGAAGTGACGAGAATGAAAGTATGGCAAGTATGTCCAAACTGAATAAAAAATTATTGTTTAAACAGAATATAAATTTGATCGGAGGAAGGAATATCATACAGGATTTGCATTGGTCTTAGCACGATAAAGATATTTGTAAAATTGTAAATTTTTTTCGTTTGATAGTCCCTTCGTAAAATATTATATTTAAACCATAAAGACAATTTTCGAAAACTTTAAATGGGTTTAGAAATAAAAGCCTGATATAATCCACATTTCTTACATAATTTATTGCGGAAAGGTTTGAGATAAGGTATATGCGCTGACCTCTGAATTTTGGCCATCGTATACCTCTAAAAAGTAAACACTATACATACATAGGTGCGCATTCACAGGTGCAAATTTCAAATTTCCGCGTATATATAGTAAATAAATCAAACGTAAAAAAATGGCAAAAAAACGAGAATTTTATAATTGATATTTCTCTATATATATAGATTCATTTTAATAACCTCAAAATGTTACAAAAAGAATAAATAAGTGTAATAATCTTTGTAACATAGAGTAAATGTTGTAACGAAACATTTATGAGTCAAAAAAAACATTCATTTTTATATAAAACCAACCATATCTTCTTTCGCCTTTATAATTATACATACGGTTTATAAACAACAATGTCTAAAAAAAAATGTGGGCACACATAATAGAAAAACGGACAGAATTGAAGAATTAACCGCTGAACACATTCTGCCGGCTCCCACATCAAAAATAAAAATGCCGCTCGAAGGCGCAAACGAAAATCATCATCAAAGAGAAAAATACAAAAACGAACTCTCTCTCTCTTTTTCTCTGGCTCAAAAAAAAAACCATTTTTCCGTTCACAAAAAGAAAAAAAAACCGAGATATATATAAAAATTTTTGTTTTTTTTTGGTTTTGCCAAGCCTAAACAATGTTTGCCTCCCCCCTCGTTTTCTTCTCTTTGTGGCCAAACTCTGCATCAAAATATTGGGCAAGATTTGATTTTAGAGAAATTTTTTTTTGAATTTCGGTCAAGTTTTTATTTTTGCATTTGATAGGACTATGAAATGTGTGTGTTATTTGAACTGATAATGCTCTGAATTTTGAAGCAAATTTGCGAGTTTTTTGCGAGGAGGAGTTTGACCACATAATATTTATATTTTGTATAAATAAATTTTAAATGAGATGAGATGAGACGGGACTCGACACAAAAAAAAAACTCTCCAGCCTCTCCTCTGTAATAAATTTGGCTAGAAAGAAAAAGAGTTTTCTTTATTAACAGTACTACTCACACATTTATGCGTATCTCCTAAAAAGATCTTAGCTTTTCTTTCGGAAGATTCTGTGTCGGTTTGTGTTATATTACTAAGGCCGCCAAAATTTGTATCCAAAATATATTTTTTTTTCATTCTTCATTAGAAAACTCTTTGTGTCCGTGTTTTAAACTAAAAAAAAACTATCTTTGCATTCATATTTTTGATCTATATCTTTTATGATTCTTTGATCTTTTCTTTCTACAATGTTTTCTTTATTTAAGTTGTTTTTTTAATCGTGAATGGGCATCAATGTTCAACTTGGGCCGTGTCGGCTCAGTTGGCCCGACATATTCATAAATTTAGGCTCGGCTAAGAATTTGGTTTTTCATTGGCCCAATTCACCCAGGATTTTCTCTACGGCCTCTCATTAAAAAACAAAAATTATTTGTTTAAAATTAATAAAATCAAGAGTGTAGTAATACTCTTCATTTAAGATTCAAAACTTCGGCCCAGTCCTTACTTCCTCTTTTCAAACTCAAGCCCGACTCGAATTTTGGCCCGCCCCGGCCCGTTTTTCGGCCGGGGCTACTGTTGACTTATGATCTTGAATGACAAACTTAATATTTATATCTTAGCCTAATAGCTCTCCCTGCCCCATTTCAAAATAAGGTTACCTGTTACTGTCTGAAAAAAAAATATATAATTTTATTGTAAATAATTGAAGATAACTTTTTTATTGTGTTCGTGCGTGAAGCTGGGAAATACTTCAATCGAGGCCTGTAATTAATTTTTCCATTAATATCATTGGCAACCGATTTGTATCGCAGGGTAGGTCATTGGATTTACAAGACGGCTGATATTTGGTTAAATTTCTTCCCAATCAAAGAACACCTACTTGCAGTTAGAGCCCATCTAGTTACTAGAAGTCGGATTGTCCATAATAGTGTTACTTACAATCCAAATATATATAAAAGTTTTACCCATATTATATGGTATCCTGCATTATCTATCAATTTAAAAAATGGGTGCTAGAGCTTTCCGGGTATAAATCTTTAATTTCAGGCCGCTTAAGATGTCGCGACGCTACAGGGCAAAACGTTTAGGCCGCCAACATGGTTATAAGGATGCGTATTAAAAAGAAAAAAAAATTCCATAAGAAATACTATAGGTTAAATAGTCCTTTTTACGAAAAAGATTTTATGAAACGAGTAAAACAAATTGGCCGTTGATTAACATAATATATGTTTATAAAATCGATCACGCATTGTGAACATTAAGTTTTTAAGACCTTGATATTGCAAATGCTTATAATTTTTTGGGGATATGTTTGTCTTGGATGGTAAAGGGTGAAATAGAGAGCCAAAGTTTAAGCGCTCTTTCTACACCTGGGTATGTTTTAAGAATATACTTAACTCTAACTTAACCTTAAACGATCCCAAACTTTAATGGATAGTTGCGGTATGACTACAAGCGCGGCTTGCTTATTTTTGTTTGAAGCAATTTTACAAAGATATAACCCCACTTATTCACAAAACAAAATAAAAACAATAACAAGAAAAACTTAACACTAAAACTAATCTTTGATTAATCGATGAGGTCATATGGAGGGAAATGTGTGTAAGAAACTTTTTAATCACTCGTAATTGTCAACTGCAAACTGAAAGGGAAATATAGCTAATAACACTTGGGGAGAAAGCCTAAATTTAATAAAAGGAGTCACCCCGGAAGGAATAATATTTCTTTATATTTTTTATGAGGAAATAAGCCACTGCCATAGTAAATAAAGGCTAATGATGAGCCTCAGAATATTGAAAATTCTCTAAAATAGTAAATTAGCGCCTGGGCGCTTTTTTCTTAGGTCACTCTTACACAAATGTTCCAGCTCTGAGTAATTTACACTTAAAAACATTTAAAAATTTCTACGCATGGACATGACATAGTATTTGGGAGGCTGAAACCAATAAAAACCACAAACATAGTAGCATGGGTAGGTGTCCTCTTTGTAGTTAGGTACTGCTTCCTTTCAATATAGCACAAACCTATCTTATGTCGCCGTTTATCTGCACCGTACATGGTGGGATTTTGGTCAGCGGCCAGGCTACCCTAAAAGAAAACATGTATTTTGATCTTGTTTTTGTTTTTACTCGTATTGAATGCTGAACAATAATACCAAAGGGAATATTTATATAAAACTAATACGAAAATGAATTTCATATGTCGTGTACTCTAGCGACAAATTTTTTGTGCATTTTTACGAATCGTTTTTTGATCAAAGGCAAAAATGGTTGTTAAAATGACGACGCGACACCATGATTTTTATTGCATTTTGACTCCACACAAAATGTCACTTTCTTTTTGTGGTCCTAAGTCTTTTGATCTTATCATATACATTTCAAAATCCTTAGTCGCAGAGCCGGTCAGTCCATAAGGGCAATCCAAGCAATGTATGAGGGCGCTTAGCAATTTTTGGTAAATAACAGAGTTTTACACCAAAATTTCGAAGGGAATGTTTGTTTTAGGCGCCTTAAAACAGTTTGTTTAGGGACGACAATATGCCACGGGCCGAGCCTACCTCGTCAATAGGCAATTAAAATGAGTTTTAGTTTTATGTGTTGATTTAAAAATGTGAGTAATTCCACCCAAGATTTAATTTTTCAATATCAATGGCACACCCTAATTTTGTTAATAAAAAACCAGAGAGCAATGAAAAATTGACATAAAAATTGACAACGGTATTATAAAACCCAATGATATTAACACTTTCGGCGTAGATTGTCTATATTGTATAAGAATTTTTTTATTTTTATATAATTTTTTTCTTAAATTTTTGATAAAATGTTAAGTAGCCGTAATTAATATAATTTTCGTAATTTTTGTCATTTTTTACATCTGTAATAAAACTAAATAATATTGACCATTAATAGAAATTTTGAAATTTGGGTCCACTCAAACTTTCTAACGGTAAGCCCTTTCTCTACTTTTTTCTTATCAGAGGACGTAATTTTTGACATAAGGACACAAAATGAAGATTTGTTTTTTTGCAAAAGATGAAATTTAGGTTTTCTATATTATTCAAATGAGAGAAGAAAAATCGTTCAAAATTATTTCATAGTTTTTACAAAACGTCGTTTTTTTAATTATTGAATATACCAAACTTACATATATTATTATTTAAGTTTATAGAATTAAAATATTATATACGTTTATCGAACGCCAATATTTTTTGTGTAATTCGATGATAGAAAAATAATTAAAAAACTGTTTTTTATTAAACTGCACTTTGTACGCGGCCAAAGTTAAAAAGCAACTAGGGTCCATTCAAGAAACAGTTTATAGGTTTTGTAATTTCTTTACCTTTTATTTAAAAAAATCAACAAAAATACGGTCATAGTGGCCTTAAAAAAAATTGAAAATCTATGTTAAACACAGATCTGAATGGAATTCTATCTGCCATGACTAGAAATGTAAGTGAGCACGGCTTTTCAGAATATTGCTTATTCTTGTTAATTGACAAAAATATAGCCCCTTTGTAATCTAATACGCAGGATTTGAGTGTAATTTTTTCCTCTAGCCAACATATGACACTTGAAAAGATTCTACAATTTATATTATACATTTGAGAGCAAAAATCCTAAATTAAGATTGACAGTTTTTTATTCATTAAATTTCATAGGCTGTCTTTTATGATAAATATATTGGAGCAAAAAAGAAGAGGCATTGTACATTAGTAAATTCCGGCTATCCTTTTGTTACCCAGCCCTCTAATAGTTTTATTATCCCGGCTCGGACCCGGTTGATGTCAAATTTATAGCCATTTTATTTGAAATTTAAAATTAATTGCTATTAGACAAATATAAGCTTTAAAATTTTAATATAATGTTTTCTTAAAGTTCGTCACAGTAGACTAAAAGGAAAATGATTTAACACCTGCATGATTTACTATCTATAAAATATTGTGATAACAAATTAGCTACCTAAAATTTTAGGTCTTTCTGATTAGTCTCAAATTTAAAATATATATAAATATTATCATTCTGGCCGGAAATTCTTGGTGATTTGGCTAAGTAATTATCCTTTACCCGACAAGACTAAAAGAGGTTATATCCTAAATGTTGGCCGTTCAGAGATATAGGGCAAGGGCATTGTTTTAGCAGGTGAATAACTTTGGCCGTTGGCTTTTGCCAAGGTTGTAAAGCCTGCATGCTGTAATGGCTATTATGGCATTATCGGGGACGCACTAGCTAAGGGGTTATGGGTGTCGCCTAGCAATTTCAATGTTATTTACCCAAAAAAAAGTTGGTCACAGGCTATATAAAATTTAAATGATTACTGCACCACCTTAAGAACCACTAAGCCTTCTTGATAGACGGACACTTTGTCAAGCAAAAATGATTTGTAAGGTTTTAAGAATTTAGTTAAAGTATAAAAAATGTTAAAATTTTAAGACTGCATGCGATTTTAAGTATCATTAAGTGTAATTTTGACATTTAATATACTTTTTGATATAATTTATAAATATATGCATTAGTTTTTATTATTAACATAAAAAAGGTGGCATATTATATTAGTATTATTATTATTCATATTTTTATATAAAGTAGGTGGGGTTACAACATGCTTGGTGTCGCGTCCACTAGCCAAAATAATGTCATATTTGGTGATTATTTCCCTTTCCAATTCAAAAAAGGGGCCGGTTTTCATAACATAGTTATGGAAATATATATTATGTGTGCATATATAATATATAAATATGTATCATAAATTAGTCTAGCCAGAGTTGACTACGAAGATGCGGAGAGAGTTGTCACTAACCCTTTAGTAGACGAATATTTTAATCTAAATATGATGCACAGATAATTGCGATAAGAAGCAAAGGCTCATATATGAAAAGGTTAGAGTCATTTTAAAAATTATTGCACTACTACTCCCACCTTACTTTGGTAAGTGTAAGAGAAAACCAAATAGGGGCAGGCCTGCGGAGAAGATGAGTTAACAAGTAATGCATAATTATTTTCTCCCGGGTGTTGCAGTTAGATTCGTTAGGTAAATTATACAGGTGGCCATTGGACCTAGTCATCAATCGTTACCATAGCCATGATTGAAACTCACAATCTAAATTATATGTAAATAGATGTTTAACTAAATTTTTTTGTAAAATCCTTAGTTTAGGAAGTTGAAATACATTGCAGTTCTGACGTCGACATGTTTTGAGAAAGTTTCTTTTTAAAGTTTTCCCTAGGTCTTTTATTAACAAGAAGAAAATATCAAATATTTTGCCTTCTAAAATGCCAGCAACAGTCAAATTGTTTTTTAAAATTTAGATTCGGACCCTAGAAAATGTGAATTTTGAATATTGTTGTCGATCATTTCTTTATGTTTTAACCATGCTGAAATGCTTAATTTACTTTATTTTGTATATCTGGCAATAAAAACCTTATTTTTGCTTTTCGTAAATTCAGATAAAATAACTTTTTTGATTCACAGTTATTAAAAAAACCATGTTGAATTTAAATTTTTAACATCAGCTGGCAGGCCTTGTCAGCTAAAAATTTAAAGCTAACTGAGGGGTCGCGTCCACAATATTTATATTGGCGAGCCCGGCCTAAATTTGGCCCGTAAAAATTATAACACAGGTTAACAATTTTTTGAGAGTTATGAGTTAACTACAGAGATCAAACCTGCCATCTTAGGGAATATCAAATCCGTTTACCGTTTTTCCTAATCAAACTTAGTTAGTCAGTTATAAACATTGAAAATTTAAGAAAAAAAGGTCAAAAAACCAAAAAAGGTTCAAAAACAAAAATAAATTGAAATTTTATTTTTGCATATTCACAATAGTTAAACTGTTAAATTTAAACTTCAAATAATATTATCATTAAAAATCGTTAATATATCGTGTCGTATTTAAGTATGGACGCGATATATTTTGTATTATTTAAATGCCGATGAAAGAGCTTGATATATTAATAAAAAATCTTTTCCATTATTTGTGATTAAAAATATAGGTTACAAGGAATTTTAATATGCAAAAAAGATTTTTAAATTTTTTCTTTTTAGGGTATATTTAGATCTGTCAATGGTCAAAAAGGGCCATTTTTCGTTATAGACGGATCTAAGGAACCAAAGACGGAAGAAACTAAGAAAAACGAATAACATATATGAGATTAGGCCATCATGGGGATGCATTCTTTTATGTTTTCATAAAATTCACGTTTCTGACTTAATAATTAGATGTGAATCTTTGTTTAAGAAATAATCAACTTATGAAAGAAGAATAAATTTAAAAAAATTAAATACTTTCTACAATTATTAGTTTTCGAAAAATTTAGAATGGTTTCTATGTATGTGCGTCTGCAAATATCTATGTCATCCTTAGAAGTATTCGATATAAAGTGTTTTAGAATATTTGAAGTTGGTGCTAAGGCTGCGGCCAAAACTAGTTTCAAAATTGTAACAAAAATAAAAAAAATTTAACGGCGATGTAATTTGGCCGTTTAAGAATTTGCCTATCTAACATAAAATTTTGAAAAATTTCTTTTAAATTAGATATTAAATGCGTTCAAGTTTTTTTATTCAAAACTTTTTTCTCCCCTAGCCGCCTAAGTCAGCGCATGCTATATTTAAAAAAATGTGCCATTTAACCAACATGCTCTATGTTTTTGAATGGCTGCAGCTAGTAAAAAAAAAGTTTTGAAGAAAAAAAAATTGAGCGCATTAAAATAAAGGTGGTTAGTGTAAAAAAAATTTAGAAATTAAAAATTTGTAAAAAAAATTTGAAAAAAAATTTTTCCTAACCTATAATGACCAAAAAACATTAATTCTCATTTTTTAATATTAGCCGTTATTTAAAAATATTTTTTTACAAATATGAAACAAGTATTAGCCGTAGCCAATGGTAAAAGATTTTGTTAATTACTAAATATTTAAAAATATTATTAACGTTTTAACTTATCTGGCCATTTTTTCGTAAGAAAGAAGTAAATTGATCCGCATTTGCATTTCTTGTTTTGATTTACACCGGACGAAATGGGCATTAATTTAACGGTCTACCCCGCTGGCACAAATACAAGAAAGTTGGGATAAATTTCACAAAAAACTGATATTGCCACTAAAAAAAAATAAATTACCTATAGGCTTATAATTCATCCAAAATTTATAATTGGTTTATATATAAAATAACTTTTCGTCTAAACCAATCTCTTAGGTTTTCCAATTTATAGTTTATATAAATCAAGCTTATAAAAATTGACCAAAAAATTGTACACGATATTAAAAACTATAATTGTAATCTTGATCTGAATTACCCGTTTGGTTGATTGCTGTTAAATATTAAAAATGTAATAAATTTTTTTTATAATCATTTTGTTTTGTTCAACAATTCATAAAACATAGGTCTGAGAGCTCTGCATTTATAAAATTTAATGAGCACCTACTCATGCTAAAAGAATAACTACCTGAGAGGGAATGGGCTACGTTAAGTTCTCCATTGTGCACTTATTATAATTACCTGTTTAACCGTTTATAAGGGATTGGGACCGGTACCGGAACCTGAACCATTGGAGGGTCGCTCGGTACCGGAACCGGTACAGGTTGTTAAATTTTAAAAAAGCGGTTCCGCTGTACCAAAATATATTAATAACTTAAAAATTATTACATAGTGCCTGGAAATCTACACTAAGTAGTTTGATTATTGCATATCACACTAAATTACCTAGCAATATAATCTTAATCTTGAGCTCAGTAATCAAAATATTATTATAATATTGGTTTGAAGATGTATATCTTATATAAAATTTAAAAAATTAAATTTAATTATGAAATAAAACATTTGAGCTAAAAGATTAATAAGTTATATGTCATAAATATTAAATTTTACTAGACTTGTTTTAGCTGTCCCTGCTACTCAAGTAATTTACTTATATTTTTTTTTAGGTAAGTGTTGAAAGAGCCTTTTCAACTTTGAAATATATTCCTTTAGATTTACGTAATCGAGCAGATTCTAATTTGTTAAATTCAATTATTTTGCTTGGTTTAAATAAAGATTTGAAATGATGTATTGTATACGTGTAAATATATACATTTGTCTAATTAACAAATAAATATAACATAGATTTTATGTGCTATCATAATTGAATAATTGTTGTACCCCGTAGTACCGGAACCAGTACCAAGTATTGATACTTGAGCTGAGCTGGTACCAGAACCAGTACCGGTACTAAAAATTTCGGCGTTTCCAATCCCTGGTTTGAATATCTGAATTTGTCGGAAAGTAACATGACAATGCGCTGCTGTGTAATACTAGACAAAAATAACCTTAAGAGCATTTGCCTATTTTATGATGAGCTATATTATAAAAACAATGAATCATGACTTTAAATTGAGGTCGTATGAGCTCTCTTACATCATCCTGGGTACTCAAACAATTTTTATCGATTAGAGCTTTAACTATTTTTCAATAACTATTTTTGCAAATTTATGATATATAGAGTTTTGAATATAAATTATGCTCCTCGTAAGTCTGCCATGAAACGTGTGGTATATTGTACAAAACCTGTATATTATGCGATAAAGGTTGTTAATAATTATTTTAAAATATGTAAACTAAAAAAGTTTATATATTTTAGTTTTTTGCTAGTTATGTGTTTTTTTTAGAACAAACTGTCTACAGTTCAGGCCCGATTCTAGCTTTTCCATTTTAGGGGGTGTTAGTATGCAAATCATTTTGAGATACTTGTATTCTAATTTATATACTTGGATATACTTCTATTATTCCTATGTAAATTTCTATTCTATATATATGGGACATTCAATAATAAAACAGCATATATAACTTTTTATATCCTCACTTCTTACATTGGCGACGAGGCGGGAGCTGGAGTTTTCCAGAAGGACCTCCCGTCGGCCATCGAGTTTATTTTAAATAAATTGGAAAATTGTTTTTTTTTTAAAGTAATTAAATTTAACCCCCTTTTATTTGTTGGCCCGATTATTCTTGTGGAAAACTGATTCTAATTGAGGGAGGAACCATACAAGTAATTGACGCACAAGGTCCATATTCAGCGAATGATGCACCTTACAATTACGCTCATCAATGTCAATCAGGGTTTACGAATTATAGCTTCGTCTGAAAGACAGAAGTGCCGTAACAAGACAAAAATTGATGGAGCAAAGAATTTGTCTAAAAGACAAGCACACCACGGTCTAAAACGATTGCGCATCAACTAGCACGGAAATGGCCCCCTAATTAAGAATCGAATCTCATTCATACGGAATTGAGATGTCTGAATTACAGACAGAATGGTCAAAACATAGACCAGAAAGGGTTTTCCAATCTCCAAAAAATGGCAAGAAACACGGTGCCTGAACGATCATTGAACCTAAAAACCGAACCATATGGTCCTAAAAGACCTGACGATAAAGCCCAAACTCTTAACGATTATGTTGAACGATCAACGATCTATGGTTTTCTCGATGGGCTTAAACGACCTAACAAATATGAGTCCCCAACGACCTGACGACAAACGGTCCTCAACGAACTGACGACAAACGGTCCTCAACAAACTGACAATAAATGGTCCTCGATCTGACATGTCTTTAACGAATCGACATAAGGTCCTCAACGATAGACGAATAAGGCTCTCAACCCGACCAATACGTAACGATCGACGAATAGGTCAACGACTGACGAATACTAAACGATCGATGAATACTAAACAATCGACGAATAGGTCAACGACTGACGAATACTAAACGATCGATGAATACTAAACAATCGACGAATAGGTCAACGACTGACGAATACTAAACGATCGATGAATACGAAACGATCGACGAATACAATGATCAACGAATACCAAACGATCGACGAATACAATGATCAACTAATACGAAACGATCGACGAATACAACGATCAACGAATACCAAACGATCGACGAAACGAATACCAAACGATCGACGAACACTAAACGATCGACGATTACCAAAAGACCGACGAATACTAAATCACGGCCCCACAAGAGACTTAGACTTTGTAACAATACACGATTACTTTTATGGATCAACAAAGTCTCAGCAATCGACTATGATATCGATAACAAACCGGGTAGAACAAACCTCGCTGATTGCCTACCCCGTCCCTCGGTGAAAAATCACAAATCTAATTGGGATGAGAATGATGAAGCGTGCAACTAAGTACGTTTATTAACGCTACACGAGTTCGTATTTAAGCCTAAATAGCCGAAGACGTCACCATTCCTGCTTATGACTTAAATCTACCGACGGTACGTCTCCACGCGAAGCACTAAACAATGTCCTGTGGGCATACCGCACATCAAAGCATTCGGCCGTGCAGGAAACCCCTGCGAAGCTTTTCCTCATGAAAGAACAATGCGTAAACACGCCGACCAGTTGAGACCAGCTGTCGAACTTGAAAGCCCATCCCCACCGAACCCAAACGAAGTTGTCCCTGAGGAGCGGCGCTATCCATCCCGGATACGTCACCCCCCGGACCGTCTTCAGGTTGGACACTAAAAAAAAGGGGGACAGTAATGTTAGTATGCAAATCATTTTGAGATACTTGTATTCTAATTTATATACTTGGATATACTTCTATTATTCCTATGTAAATTTCTATTCTATATATATGGGACATTCAATAATACAACAGCATATATAACTTTTTATATCCTCACTTCTTACAGGGGGGCAAAAAAAACTCGTGGGGGGGGGGCAGAAATTTTTTTTTTAAATATACATGTACAACAATAGAATCCATGTTCAAAATTTTTTAACAAATTAATAGTAATTTATTATATTCTTAAATTAAAAAAAATGAGTTTATATGGAATATGTGAATTAAAATTAATTGTTTTCACTAAAATCAATTGCTTAAAAAGATATGAGATTTGAATTAATTGTAAGTATAATTTTATCATTTATCATTGCGCATGAAAATTAAAAATATGATATATATGAATGATAAAAATGAATTATATAAAACTTTGGATTTTAAAAAATGAAAAGTGAAATAAGATTGATTATCATGAAAACAAAATGTATAAGTTTGCTAATTTGGAAGAATATATATGAAAAAACACTGGTTATATATAACTAGTTATTAATATTAGGGTAAAAAATTAAATAAAACATGAACATAAACGTTAAATGCGCATAAGAAAAGTTTGCAACCATGTTAAAATAGTAAGCAATAATTAGCTGATTGTGAGCAGTGTATTGTATTGATCAAACTATTTTATCTTAGAGGATTTTAATTAAATTACAAAATTCATCAAAATTCAACGCCCCTAGTTACTGATTTTTCGTGTTCTAAAAGAACCAAATCACCTTAAAGCAGGTCACTACTTGTCAGCCGTTATTATCCTTCACTCGACGTTGAAGAGCCAATTAACAAACTTATAGGAAAAATGTTAAATAGATTAGAAAACGCATTATTGTAATCATATAAAAATTTAACAAAATCAATAGTAGCACATTCTTTGTAATTATTAAGTTTCTTATTAAAAAATTTTTGGCTACGTCATTTTCTTTAGATAATGAATTTTTATCAATATTACTTATTTTTAAAAGAGGCTCTAATTTATTTATATCTAAAATAAAGGTTAATCAAATTTATAAAGGGAATCTAAAGATTTTAAACAACTCTTATCGGTAAAAAATCTATTATCAAAATATAAATAAATCAATAATATTAAAATAAACACTTTTTTCATCATTAATATTTAAAATATTTTCAAACTTATGAGTAGAAAATAAATAAAAATCAGAAAAATCTTTAGGTTTGGTTTTTCTTTTATCCATAGATAAATTATTGTCATTTAAAAAAATATTAATATCAAAACAATTTTTGAATAAATCTTCAAATGTATTTTTATTTCTTAATTGTTTAATTTCTAACAAACAATGGTGTATTAAATCAGAACTTTTAGAAATATAAATCGTTCTGCATTGAAATTGATCTATAATTATTTTTAATAAATAAAATAATTTTTCAATTAAATACAAAAAAATAAATAGATGATTATAAATATGGTCAAAAAACCCCAATTCGGCCCTGTGACCTGAAGATATAAAAGTTTTTTTTATTTTTAATTTTTAAAAGAGTATTAAATATATCTGTGTAATTAAAAAAAAACAATGGGCAGGTAGTGACCACACTACCAATGGGGCAACAGCCGGGGTATGATCCCGCATTCACTAACTACCTTGATTGCATCATGTTGAAAAAATTTATGAAGGGAAGAAAAATTATCAAAAAAATCTTTCCCTTCACTTAAAATAGGACAATTTTTTACAACAAGATGCAATCGGTGGTTAAAGCAGTGAATATACGGGACATGGTGTCTAGCTATTTTGCTTAGAAATACTTGAACACCATTTTTTTCCCGGGCATTACGTTCGCCCCATCGTAGCATTGTGCGATCAGGTTCTTTGGTTCTAGATTATATTCTAACAAAAGATTGTTGTTAACTGAGAAAATTTCTTAGGTATCAATTTGAATTGGTTTCACAAATATAAAGCTTTTTGTAAAATCAAATTTTTCTATATATTTTTGTTAGTTTGATCTCTCTTGCGGATGAGAAGTATTAATGAATAAAAACACTTTAAAAAAAGTAAATATTTTTAAGATAATATTTTTTAAATATTTTTGACGGAGCAAATTTAATTATATTATGCGGAAAAAAAAATTACTATGTATTTTTGGGGGGGCAAATTTAATTTTTTTTGGGGGGGGCAAACATAAAATTACTATGTATTTTTGGGGTGGCAAATTCAATTATTTTTGGGGGGGGCAATCAAAAACTTTTTTGGGGGGGGGGGGGCCCCCCCCCAAAAGGGGTCTAGAATTGTGCCTGCTACAGTTACAAATATAAATGACATTAATGTAAGGTATATTGTGAAAAAAATTATATTTGCTATTATTTTAATCTTTATGATATAATTTATTATATCTAGTATAAATGCTCTCTTTATATTAATACAGGAATTAAAAAAAATTTTTTAGAATAAATATATGGAAGCTTAATAAGAATTATGTATGTGTTAAATTAATTGTGTTGGCGAGAAAATAAAATATACTGGAAAAAATATATAAAGTAAGGCCAACAAATTTGTTAGATTAATAAAAACAAATGTAAAAAAAATTATGTAATAAAAAAAGCTGAATAATATTAAGGCAAAAATGACAACCAAGAAAATTAAGCAATGTAATATAAATTTGTTATTTATTTTAAAGTTAACGGCAAATTACCTTGCGAATTATATTAAATTATATCCATATTAATGTTAATAAGGTGCTATATGTAAATTAAAAATAGAAATTAGATTAATAGATAATTTGCGCCAGGTTATAAAAGCGTCTCCTTTTTGTTTGGTTTCATATGAAAATTATTCGACGGTATGGTTTTAGCTGATTTAGGAAGAAAAATTACTAATGCTTTAAGAAATCTTGGAACTGCGACTATAATTAATGAAGATGTATAAAATCTATAAATATATGGCTTTAATTTTTTATATTTTTAAAATTTTTTTAGGTATTAAATAGCTTGCTGAAGGAAATTTGTACTGCCCTTTTGGAATCTGATGTTAATGTGAAGCTGGTAAAGACTTTAAGGGAAAATGTCAGAGCAGCAATAAATTTTGATGAAATGGCCGCTGGAATCAACAAAAGGAGAATGATACAAACAGTTGTTTTTCAAGAATTAGTTAAGGTTTGTTAACTTATATTTTGCAATATTTTAGCTCATTGACCCAGGTGTAAAAACTTGGCAACCTATTAAAGGTAAGAGCAACATTATAATGTTTGTTGGTCTTCAGGGTAGTGGAAAAACCACAACTGTCACTAAAGTTTTATATAATAAATGTACTAATTATACAGTTAGCTTATTATTATCATAAAAAGAATTGGAAGACTTGTATGATATGTGCTGATACTTTTAGGGCTGGTGCTTTTGATCAACTTAAACAAAATGCTGTGAAAGCTAGAATACCTTTTTATGGAAGGTATAAAGTGGGATAATCGTAATGTTATTAGCTATACTGAAATTGATCCTGTAGTAATAGCAAAGGAAGGAGTTGAAAAATTTCAAGCAGAAAATTTTGAAATTATTATTGTTGATACCAGTGGAAGGCATAAACAGGAGGATTCACTTTTTGAAGAGATGTTACAGCTTGAGAGGACTATAGTAATATTATCTAGATTCTTATATATTAAATATAAAATATTATGAAGTTGTTGAGAAAATTTTTTTAATTGAAAGTTTAATGATTAAAATATTATAAAAATACAAGTCATTTATATACTTTAAAACCTTATAATTTTACTTTGTTTAGAAACCAGACAACATCATATTTGTCATGGACGCTAGTATTGGTCAGGCCTGTGAGAACCAGGCTAAGGCATTTAAGGCTAAAGTTGACATTGCTTCAGTTATTATTACCAAGTTAGATGGACATGCAAAAGGAGGTGGAGCACTGAGCGCGTATTTAAACTCTTAGATATTTAATCATTAATTTTTATATAAAAATATGGAATTATTTTTAATATACACCTTTAAAAAATTATATGTAATTTTATTTTTTTTATTCTATTTTAGTGTTGCTGCCACAAAAAGCCCTATTATATTTATTGGAACTGGTGAACATATAACCGATTTTGAACCTTTTAAAGTCAAACCATTCATTAGGAAATTATTGGGTAAAATTTGTTTCCAAAAAATATTTTTATATCATTAATTTTTTTTTAATTCTAAATGAAAAAATTTTACTTGATGCCTATAATATTATGTTAGGTATGGGAGATATTGAAGGATTAGTGGAAAAGGTCCACGAATTGAAACTGGATGATAACGAAGAACTTATTGGAAAGTTAAAACAAGGTTTCATTTAATTATAAAATTTGCATTAAGTTGGTAGATTATATTTAATTTAATTATATTATACTTGTTTCTATTAAATATTTCCACAAAATTTAAATAATCATAAGGAAAAAACAATCAAATAAATACACCGTAGCCTTATTACCATAAGACAAAATGTCTAATTGACTAGTGAAAGCTAAGGAAATGGTTCATTAAAATTGGCTCATATGGGATTAAAAAAATCAAGAAATTTAAAGTTAATTTTAAATTTCACAAAATTTTGCAATTTTTTTTATTTGTACCAAATGGTATTGTTTTTGTTATTTCTATACATTTAACAAAAAATATAGAAAAAATTATTATTTTTTTAATTTTTCTGCAACTTTGTTCATTAATCGTTTTTGCCTCAATTTCCCTATTGTTATTTAATATGGCGGTAGCACACCATTTTATGTTATAATATTAATATCTATGGTCTGGGCAAAACCTTTTAATAGATGGAATATATTAATAACACTACAATAAAACTTAACCTCTCTCTTTGTGGGACAGAAAAATATTGCTCAAATATGATAGAGTTTTATATGTGAAATAAATTGCGTTTTTTGATTTTTTCCTTGGGCATTGATTATGAGATAATTACGCCTTAAAAATTATGTCCAATTTTACTCTTTTTTAACAATGAACATCTTTTTCCATTTTAACGTAAATAATTAAATAAAATTATATAAATGCTTAAAAAACTTACGCCTGCTATTGGTAATTCATAGTTATTCAGAAAATCAATAAAATTTTAAAATATTGAATTATTATTCGTTAATTTGCGTGCCGATCAGTCTGATGTGGTTCATAAATGTTTTCTTTTATCTTTCACTAACAAATTTGCTTAGTTGTTTGTCGAGCTTTTTTTCGGCAAATGAATAAGTATAATAAGAAAAATGCATGAACCGCATTCACGGAAGACACGAAAAATTTATAAATGTAAGTTACAATTTTTTTTAGATCAATTATATCATTAATTATTATTGTTTCTAATTATAGGAATGTTTAATTGAGTTTTCCTGCACATTTCAACCTTAAAATACTGTTTTAAATGTAAAAATAATATTTATTAAAAAAATGTAAAATAATGTTTTTTCATAAAACTACAATATATTTATAGGCAAATTATTAATTGATTGCGCCTGCCGCACATAGTAGATGAATAGTGAGTTGATTGATTGTGCCTAAAGCAACATCGTAAACATATTAACATACTCCCCGGGATTTAAGTTGCTCTTCCAATCAATCACTTTTATACGTGTCACTTGGGAAAGGGCATAATTTAGTTATTGGGCGCTTATGTAGACCATTAGCACAGTTAATAGTCGCGACCCTGATTTTTCTTCCTTGCTTTATAGTCACATACTTGGTAGGATTTATCATTGACCCTGGCATAACTTGTTGAAGTTAATTGGAGGTTCTAATAATTTATGGAGGAAGTTATCGATCTATGATTATTCCCGTAAATTGCTGACCCCGTATTTTGCCTCTTCCCTTCAATATCTGTAATATTATTTCGGTTGACATAGGAGGATTTTTGCTGAGGGTTGCCCGTGTAATTACAAATCACCTTGGACCCGTGAAGAAGAAGTCAAACTGACGACCATGGTTGATGAATTTGATGAATGCATATCTTAATCCACAGAGCGACGAGATTGTAAATTCATCCCAGACACAATCAGGGACTGATTTCACCCAAACATCACCTTATGAATGCATATTCCATGCACAAAGCGACCATATATCATCCTAAACACAATCAGTTGAAAGCGAGGAATCGCCCCTTTGACCCGTGTGTCAAATTAGTCGCAGTGGAAACATCTTCATCTCAAACGCAAGAGAAAACAAGAGAAATGGACTCTAATAACAGTTGCCATATCCAACTACTTGCAATTAATATGATTTGTAACTACACGGGCAACCCTCAGCAAAAATCCTTCTTTGTCAACTGAAATATTATTACAAATATTGACGGGAAGAGGCAAAATACGGGGTCAGCAATTTACGGGAATCAAAGATCGATAATTTTTTCCATAAATTACACTTGACAACAAAATTTGGACGCCCTTAAGCATCATTTATGGTAACTATGGTTTGGTCAAGTTTTTGGCGCTGATCACGAATATGAAATCAGAATTTTAGCCAATGCCTCAGAATTTTAGTTATTCGGTGTCAAAGTTGAGATTTTTTAATTTTTGGGGTATTTTGGGCTTCTATATCATAGAACCTATGGGCAGGGCTGGGAAAAAAAACTAAATGGGCTTTTTTTTTAACAAGTTTTTGGGTTTTTTTTTCCAAATGCCCACAAACTCGTGGGCATGGCAAAAGAAAGGCCCCTTTTCTTGCTTAAAGAAAAGGGGCATGTTTAAAAAAAGCCCATTTTCTTAAAAAAAAACTCCTAGGAGCTTTAAGAAAAAATAACCCACCCATCAAAATTTTTTAAAATTATTATAGAAAACATAAAATGGGTTTTTGGGGGCTCTTTTTAAGAGCCACTTTTTGTGGGTTTTTTTTTGCCCCTTTTCTTAGTAAGGGCTTTTTTTAAATTCTTATTTTGGCCCTTTATATTTGCCCCCCTTTCTTTTTTTATGTTTTAGGGGAAAAAATGAGCCAAAGTTTTTTGGCTCATTGTTTTCCCAGGCCTGCCTATGGGTAGTAACAAAAGTTTAAAAATATATTTAGATAACAAAAACATTCATAAGGGGTTTAAATTTTTTTTAATATATTTTTTTTTATTTTTTTATTTTTGTAAAATTAGTGGTTTTCGTCATCCGTTTTTTACTAAATAACTTGAAATTAAATTGCTAAAAATTTTATGTAATAACCTTTTTAAGATATGTTTTTTATAAGGAATCTGAATATGTCAATAGATTTTTTGTAGAGTTAACAGTAAAAGAAATTTTGTGAATTTTTTTCTGAACTTTGGACGCGGTTTATAAAAAATTGGAGGCATTGGAAAAAAATATAAACCCGGGATCATTATCGCAATATAATTCTCTACAAAATCCTCAAAAAATCGTTTATGTTGTTTTTTTTTGTTGTCAACAGTGTTATCAGTAAAACTTCAATATATTTATAAACAAATAATTTAATTGATTGCGCCTGCCACACATAGTAGATGAATAGTAAGTTGATTGATTGTGCCTAAAGCAACACTGTAAACATATTAACATAATAGTAGATGAATAGTAAGTTGATTGATTGTGCCTAAAGCAACACTGTAAACATATTAACATAATAGTAGATGAATAGTAAGTTGATTGATTGTGCCTAAAGCAACATCGTAAACATATTAACATACTCCCCGGGATTGGAAGAGTTGCTCTTCCAATCAATCACTTTTATACGTGTCTTTTGGGAATGGGCATAATTAAATTACTGGGCGCTTATGTAGACCATTGGCACAGTTAATAGTTGCGACCCTGATTTTTAAATCTTTTCCTGGGTGCAAATCTGTAACGCGACCCGTTTTCCATACCAACGGAGGTAGGTTGTCTTCAACTATTAGTACTAATTGTTTTTAATTCGTTAGATGATCTCTTCCATTTGTCCTTTGGAGGTGTGATAAATATTCACGCGACCAACGCGACCAAAAATGGCAACGCATCATTTCGATATGTTGCCATCGCGATAAGTGAGATGTTTGTTTTGTGACAACGTTTGGTTCTATAATTGAGGTGATTGGCCGTCCGATCAAAATATAGCCTGGGGTTAGTGCGCTAAAATCAATTTGGATCATTTGATATTGGAGTTAACGGCCGAGAATCAAGGATTGCCTCTATTTGATGAATAGAGTATTTGCTTCTTCTATGGTCAAAGAAGTTGAACCAGCTATTCTTCTAAAATGATGTTTGGTAGATTTGACTGCAACCATAGTCCGCCAAAATGTGGAGCACGAGGCGGTTTAAAATGCCATTGAATCCCTTCAGACGCTAAAGTTTTTTCAACCATTTCATACGTATTGGTTAAAGCCTTTTGCAAGAGCTGTTTGAGTTCCTTATTAGCCCCGAGAAAATTGGTGCCGTTGTCAGAATTAATGTTTTGAGGTTTGCCTCGGGCCATAAAACGCTTCAAAACATTTATAAAGACCTGGGTTGACAAGTCCGAGGCTAGTTCCAAATGCACGGCTTTGGTGGAAAAACAGACAAATATAGCCCCGTAACTCTTAATCTGACAATATTTTCTTCGGGTGCCTTCTTTGATTAAAATAGGACCAAAATAATCAACACCAGTAGAAGCAAAGGGGGGAAGAGTATTGATTCGATAACTGTGTAACTCTCCCATCATTGGGAGTTTAACTTTGGGATTAGCTTTGAAGCAAGGAATGCATTCGCGGATAACTTTAACGCTGCTGGTGGCGTTTAATGGCCGAAACTGGCTGCGAATTGCTGCTAATATGTTGACACCTTTGTGCAGATTTTTTTCGTGGAAATATCTGATGATAATTTTGGTGACATGATGATGATTTGGTAATACTATGGCGTGTTTGTTCATACGATAAAGCTGAAAGGCCTAGTCGCCCTCCAACACGGATGACCCCGTCTTTTAGGAAGGGGCTAAGGGATAGAAACGGGTCGATCATTTGATAAGTCCTTAATTTCCATATGAAAACATTCGGCTTGTATTTTTTGGCGATGACTAATCGGGCATTGGACAATTCAAGCACCGATAAACTTCCAGACCACCTATGCCTCGACGATGTGTTATGTTTGAAGCGCAAGCAGTATGAGACCACATTCATTGATCGATTGAAGCTAGAAAAACGCAGAAGGATGTAATTTTCGGGGTACGTCGTGGCATGCAAAGCCAGTTTTCTGCTGTTTTCCAATCCAGTTCGCTTGAGAACGACCAACTTGGGCCCTTTCACCATAATTGAGAAGTCTTTAATTTGAGCGAACAGCCACGTGAAATTAAATCCGCCGGGTTTTCCCGAGTACCCACGTGTTGCCATACATACCCTTGGGTTAGCTGCTGGATTTCGGAAACGCGATTAGACGAATGTTTTCCACTCTTTAGGAGGAGATTGTATCCATGCCAGCACGATCGTGGAATCAGTCCAGCAGTAAATTTTATCTATTGGGTTCTATGTATAGAGCTATTAACGTGGAGTTGATTAATTTCGAAAGGAGTTAAGCACCACATAACTCTAATTTGGGTATTGAGCGACTTGAGAGGTGCTACGCGAGATTTGGCACAAATGAGATGTGAATCACACTCTTCTTGATTGAATGCGCGAAGGTAGATGCAAGCGCCATAGGCTTTCTCGCTTGCGTCGCAAAAACCATGTAGTTTAATAGCCTCAGCGCCGCTTTAATTATGCATCTAGGAATTTGGTATGTATTCAAGCTTAATAATTGATCGGAGAATTTTCTCCTTGTTGATTGCAATTCTACCGGTAAAGGCTCGTCCCATTCAGCATACAATCGCTGCAACAAGATTTTTGCGATTATTATTACTGGACCTACTAGTCCCAAAGGGTCGAATATTTTTCCAATTGTCGCCAAGATGCATCGCTTGGTCGATTGAAACTCTAGATTTACGGTAAACTTGAAACTAAAGATGTCATTTACGGAATCCCAATATAGTCCTAACGTTTTGGGAGTTAAATTTTCGCTCAAAAGAATCGGACTATTTGTAGAAATTGGACCATTTGGAATTATCTTAGGATCTTTAGCCAGCCACTTGTGTAGCTCTAAACCTCCCTTTTTAATAGGCATCTTATTTGACGTATAATTTCAGGAAGATTGGGAATGTTACGGCTCCTGTAAGCAAATCATCGACATAAAAGTCCTTGGAAACCACTTAAGAACCTAATGGAAAGCTATTGATTTCTTCATTTGCCAGCTGAAGGGATCGAATCGCTAAAAATGACGCGGAAGCCGTCCCATATATAACCGTTGTTTAATCGAATGAAATAAGCTTAGAAGGATCTTCACGCCAGAAAATCCTTTGCAACTGCCGATGATCGGGATTCATTACAATTTGTCTTATACATTTGTTTTATATCGGCAGATACGACCCATTTATGTTTGCGAAATCGGATCACGATGGATGTTAAATTAGGTTGTAAGGTTGGACCAATTATTAAGTAATCGTTTAAGGATGTGTTTGAAGTCGTAGGAGCCGACGCATCGAACACCGCGCTTAATTTGCTTCTTGGGTTATTGTTTAGCTGTTGAGTGGTGAGGAATATAATATATGGGTAGACTTGTTGACGAATTCGTAGTAGGAGTCATGTGCCCTTGTTGAGCATAATCCCTCATGAATTCGCAATATCCCTTCTTTTCTCGGGGTTTCGAGATAATTTTCGCTCGAGAGAGCAAAATTGTTGAAATGCATTGGAATAAGAAAAACCCAATTCATTGATGTTAGGTTTTAATGGCAGGCTCACTTCGTATCGCCCGGAACTCTGTCGCTTAAAGGTTTTTTGAAATTTTAATTCACATTCCCGGTGTTCAGCAGAAATCGGTAATTGAGTTAGTAGTTCTTCAATTTCCCAAAATTGTTTGAGGTCGTTTGAAACGATGGTAGATGAATGGCAGGATGCTTTTTTGCCGGGCCTCTAACTAGGCATGCGCCCTGAAATTACCCAGCCTAATTTGGTTTCTTGTGCTATGGGATGATTTTTTGATCGCTTAATTTGGGCTGTTAATATATTCCAGAAAATTTCAGCACCCAATAGCAAATCAATTTCCTTAGAGATGTGAAAATCAGGGTCGGCCAGTGTGATTTCTTCCGGTAATAAATTTATTTGAAAGGAAGCAGACGGTAGATCGCTCGTAATTTTATCAAGCACAAAACATCGAATTATTGACGAATAATCAGAATAACGTGATTGTATGCGAATTTTAACGGCCTCGTGTACGTTGGAGTTGGATAAATTTATCCCACCGATAGCCATGTTGACATAATCTCGCGCGATTTTGTGACTTGACACCAAGCGTTTTGTGATAAAACACGATTGTGAGCCTGAGTCAAGAAGCGCGCGACACTGGTGACGTTTCCTTTTTCATCTATAATCCAGACCATTGCTGTGGGAAGTAGAACTTGGCAATCACAATATCCGGCCGCAGCTTGAATATTAGTTAGATTAATGTTAGGTTAGTATTAGGGTTAGGTTAGCCTTAGGGCGTGATGTTTAGGGTTTGGAGCCTAAACCTGCGAAACTTAACCCTAACATTAACCCTAACCTAATTTAGCCCTAACATCAATCCGAACCCTAGACCTAGACTGTGCCCACATTAGCAATTGCCTTATCGAAGCTATAAAAACACGTACTTGTGATTCGAATTTGATCCAAATGAATTATTTTTTCACAATTCGTAAAATCAGCTGTTTTTTTAAGCAACATCCATTTTTTGAACTTTCAATGTAAAATAATTTTTTAAAACTAAAAGTTGCCGACAAATTTGAATAACAGATTCGTAATCAGCGTCTCAAATATGACATAAATACAATAATTTATATAAAACACAGCTGCGGCCATATATTGTGAATGTGCCTTTTTATTATTTACTAACCGCATTTTGTCCTTCATATTTAGATTTTTAAATTCCTCACATCTGAAAATTGAGTGAAATTCTCCGCAACATATACATTTCGACTGAATGGCGGTTACGTGGACTGTGTTTTTCCTGATGTCTAGCCCTCCTATTTTGTCTGTCGCTTCCAATATTTGACATCTGTGATTAAGAAATTAGGTAAATTGCTGAATGGTCGGAATTTGAGTTTTGTTTTAGGATGTCTCCCATGCAAGCGGTCACGGGGTCTAGTTTCTTAGATATTATATAAATCAATACATCATCCCATTATTTTACTGGTCGCCCCATTGCCTCCAGAGCCCTGCAGTGCTTGTTTAGACCGTCTACAATTTGGCGCAAAAGTTGATGATTTTCTTTGTGCGTTGAGGGAAGCTCCATGATTGCCTCAATATGCCTTTGGAGAAGTAGTCTTTTGTTGTCCTACCTGTCTTGAAGCAGACTCAATGCGATGGGGTAGTTATGCTGAGTGATGTCTAGGGCCTCTAACGTTTCGGCTGCCTGCCCTTTAATAGAAGCTTTGAGATAAGAGAATTTCTCGATGTCCGAAATTTATTTTTGCGAATGAATCATTGAATTGAAGGTGTCGTAAAAATTTGGCCAATCCTCATATGTTCCAGCAAATATTGGTAATTGTGTTTTTGGTAAACCAATTCGTTGTTCGATATTTGCAGTTTGTGGCTCTGATTGAGTTTTTAATAATGCATCGGCCTGAGCGAGTAAAGAAAAGTATTGGGTTTCTACCTCCCTTGCTAAGTCTTCCTCTGTTTCCGATTCCGACTCAAAATGTGATACTTCAAATTTTTGGAAAGCTTCCTTGATTTTTGTCCGGCGCAGCCTAAGAACGCCTAGGTTTGTAGTGGTTGGATCCGACATGAGGACAAGAATTTTCCAAATCGTGTCAATGATGAACGAATATATTTTTTAGGCTGATTCATTAAATTTGACTCGAAGGACCAATGTTTTAAACGTAAAAATAATATTTATTTAAAAAATGTAAAATAATGATTTTTCATAAAACTTCAATATTAGGCAAATTATTAATTGATTGCGCCTGCCGCACATAGTAGATGAATAGTAAGTTGATTGATTGTGCCTAAAGCAACATCGTAAACATATTAACAAATACTATATAAAAAAGGTCTGTATACGTCCAAAAAGGAGAAAAATGGTTATTTTTAGATTTTTGAGGCTTAACAAAATCCTTGCTTTTGGGAGAAAATCTAAAATGCTATCTTGCTCGCCATACGAAACTCTATCAAATCTAAGCATTTATTAATATTTCTAAAATGTGTGTTGTACAGTGTAATTTACTCTAGATATTTGGGCATTTGTTTTATATTTTTGATTTGTTAGTAGGTTGTTTTTTTATAAGTTCAAACATTTATTTGTTTTATGGATTTTATCCTTTTTATCTTACTTGTAGGACAGTTTACGCTCCGTGATATGTACGAACAATTCCAAAACATAATGAAAATGGGTCCTTTCTCTCAAATCATGACTATGATACCCGGATTTACACAAGATTTCTTATGTCCGCCTTCGGAATCCGGTGGTGGTAGGAATAATTCTGAACAGCAGCAAGCAATGAGAATGGAAGAGGGTTAATTAAATTCTTGTGAATTAATTAAAATTTTAAAAGTATTTGTTTTAGAGGATAAAATAGTTCCAAAGCCAATATCATTCATCGATTTATTTATAAAAATATGTTCTTTTAAATTTTAATTTAAAATTTCATGTAAAATATTTATCAATGGTTTATTGAACAATGGATGTTTTTTGAAATATAAATCACCTAAAAAACTAGTTGTGCTATTCACATTTGTTTGTATATATAACATATGCCAACCAAATTTAATTTTAAAGAACAATACTGGATTAATAAATATATTTAGTATATATATGGTCGATCCAATACAGAATTTTAAAAAGTGAACTTTTCTGAGTACCCTCTTTTTTAAACTGTTTACAAAAATTGTTTATTCCTTTGTTATATTTTTGTTTTGCTCCCCAGAAAATTCAAACAATTAAATGCCTATTCAATGCTAAATTAAAAAAAATAAGCTTTAAAAATTTGGTTATTATTTCATTTTTGCAAAATAAACAAATATGGTTTGGTTATGTATTTTTTATAAAAAATATTCTTTATTAATTTTCGGTTTTATAAGTAAGACACTTGGTCTTGTGATTTAGACAAAAATGCTACTAATTTTTTGATTTAAACTCGTAAAAATTCGATAAAAAAATGAAACATTACAATTAATACTTTAGGACACGTGCAAAGTGAGTTTTTATTTTGGAAATTTTCAAAATTTTGAAAAAAAGAAATTTTGTAATAAAACGCAAATTTTTAAAAAGTTGCCAAATTTAGTATATGCACATAAAATGCTTTTTCTAAAAAATTTTGAAAAAAATAAAATGTTGAAATTTTTAGAATTTTTAAAATTTTACGAAAATAAAAACTCACTTTGCACGTGCCCTTAA
>JAUIRJ010000178.1:0-38157 GCA_030555515.1 Acutogordius australiensis | reverse complement strand
TTGACGTTTGACAAAAAAAATTTTATATAATTATTGCTTACATTATTATCCAAAAAAAACCAAAGAATTCGTCCTATCGGGTTTCGATTAATAAGCAATGGGTATTAATAAGAACTCCTAGAACGAACTATTTAGTTTGCTAGATAGTATCTCCAAATATTATACTAAGTATCAATCACTGTTTACAACACACCAAATGCCCCATAAAGCAACGAATCACTAAAACAATCGATTTAACAGCTGTAGGATAATTTTTCAGTTTTACCTAGAAAGCTGCGTATGATTGCAGCGAAGGAATATCAATTTCTCACGCTGACTCTAAACTAAAACTAAGCTACTTCAATAAATTGAAAAAAAAAAGTGTAATATAACAACAATTCCTTCTCGAAATCATTGTTTAACACAGCGAGCCTACGATATCGCTAATGATAGCTGTGGATTCTGTTGTGGATTCTGTAGAATTAACTTTCAAATGCCCGCACATTCAGGCTCCTACTTTCAAATCTTACACCAGTTGCAAAAAAAAACTTTTTTGACCAGCCTTTACTATTGATAATAACATTAAAATAATTACGAACCTCCTGAATTTTCATGGTCAATTATTTCTTCTTAAATTAGCAAATTTGCCCTTAATATACAAGGGGCCGACGATATACATTATTTTGGTGGCTTAGTATACAGATTAGTGATCTTTCACACAGTTCCCGATGCATTACATAAGTCCGATCGGAAAATTTTTATATATTGATGAACAAGCTAAAAATGTGTCAACATCCTGGATGGGCCAGGCAGAGAGATATTTGAGAGAAGACAAAATTTTAACAGCCTATGCCTAATAATATGGAATCTTTGGATTATATTTGTCCTTAAAATTTTTTAAATTCAAGCATTATTAAGCGAGTTATTTGACTTAAGCATTGCTTAAATATATTACTTTAACATAACCAGAGTCTAATTTAGTGTCCCGGGATTTTAAGTTGCCGTTAGGTTTTTTTCAATACTTGAAAATGAAAATTATTATTACCGATCTAAAGGCTTTTTTTATGAATCTCTCAAAGATTCTATAAGAACATATTTTATTTCAATCTGGCACACCGAGTAATCAACTTACTCTTATATCAATCTCTCAAACCATAATTTCTTATTTGCAGGCATAAATTAATTTAAAAACCAGTTGAAATTTAAAATTTTCCCACTCCTTCCAATTTAAAATGGCGAGTCAGCCGAAATTGCAACCATAAGGAATTTTTATTTCACATTCTTATGTAAATTTTTCCATTTTTGTAATAGCTTCTTTTAACATCTTAAATGGTATAAAATAACATTAATTTTGTGGTAGCATTTTAAAAATTCGTGTAAAATGTTTTGGAAAATCTCAAATTTCCAAATGTTAGAGGGTTTTATCATTTAAAAAACGCAAATAGGATCACCAACCGGGCCCAAGAGGTTCCATTACTCAAGTAGCTCAAACTCATTTTTTTTCGGTAATATAGAAGTAAGCTAACTCCCCATCAAATTTCTACAAGTATTTAATGCATTTGTTATAGCTTCCAAGCAGAATATTTAGTCCAAAATATTCTCTAAACTTAGTGACAAACGTCCTAAATCATCCCAGAAAGCACATATTGAGCCAAAGAAAGAATTGGGCTGACTTGTTTGCTTTATGGACTACCTCAAATATTAGAAGACTTGGCCGGGGGAATTAAGCAACCTAGGGAGAGCCGCTTGAGGCACAAATATTTTATTTTTAAAAATTGAAAAGGTCAAGTGTTGCCTAAAATCTATAGCCCCACTGTGATATGATATAACTCTTATGGAATTTCATAGATCCCTGTTTCTTTTTGCGTTAATTCAACACAAGTTAGTTTTGTTATATGAGAAATATAACAGTTTATCATCATCATAAGGTAGGGGTTTTTTAATGAGTTTGTGTACCTGGACAATATAATTACTGTATATTTATGTCATTTCCCCGTGCTTACAGATAATGATGTACTAACCATTTATTTCGTTTATAAATAATCAAGAGGGCAACAAGAGTACATTATTTAGAGAATTTGGAAGAGTTCATTTTTTACATAATAACGTGCGTCCAGCAGTAATAAAAAAAAATGAAGAGCCTAGAAATAAGTGCAAAAGATTTTTATTGAAGAATTTAGGGAAACTTTTACATTGTTGTTATATAGAATGAAATAATCCGCTTAGATATATGTCCCCCCACCCAGCTCTCCCGTAAGGCTTGTGTAATATCGAAATCTTAGAAGCGCCTATATTTTTATAGAAATTATGACACGTAGGTGTAACTTGAAGCAAATGTTCTCTTCGTATTAAGTGCTTTTCCACTTAAAAAAAAATAGGTTTATTTTCCGGGTCCGCAAAACATGTCACTTGGAGGCCCTTTAGCCATATGTTAAGAGCGTTGGCTCTATCGCAACAAATGTAATGTTCACTTACTGCAGCGTTCATTAAATCAGAAAATTTCTAAATACACCTTGGTTGTTGGACTAATGTACAAAAAAAAATGTCATGAAAATGATTTGAGTGATGCCATGAAGCTATATAGCCTTAAGTGGTCCCGTCAAATTTTTGCGCCAAAAATAAATGTCATACCCGTCATATATCATAGATTTTTGACCCATATTTTTTTACATGTCGCAAAAAAATGTAACCCATTTTCAGCGCCTACCTTGTGTAAAATTTTAAATTTATGGGAAATTGCTCGATTAACGTGGTATAAAAAAGTTGGAGTCCATAAAACTTTTTTCAGACCATGTGAAATTTAGTGAATCCATATGAAAATTATTATATACTCATCTCAAACATAAATAAGTCTGTTGTGTCTGTCTAAACAAATCGCAACTATGTATGAGTCAGAGCCATTTAATGTTTTTAATGATTGTCTGACAAATTAACACTTTTATTAACTTTTTACAATGTATTAGAATCGTATAAAAGGGAAGAATAAATAAAGGTGTGTGATAGATAAGATGGTCAGTCTAGCTACCTGAGTTATCGATGAATAATTTTATAAATTTCCAATTAAAATTATCTTAGATCTTAGGTGTATATTAATATTGTCTCGAAATCAATATGATTTTAGTTAACCGGGGATATAAGAATTTAGATGTCTAAAAGATTTTTAGAAAAATATTAAACATATTCCTTTAAAACTATATTAATTTGACCTTCTATATATCTTTAAAAACTAATTTTCTACATTAAATTTTATCAAGTTGAAGTTTTCAAAATCAAAATGTCTTAACTAGCATAGATCAATCGAATTATTTAAGGTATCCGCCCCAACCCATTTGTTGATTCAATCAGCTAAACCCGCTCGTATCGATCATGACATAATTTGACAATTAAAATAATGATAAGCGGGTCTCAAAAATTAAGAAAAAAAGTCCAGATTTAAGTTCGGTTACCCTGAATATTAAGATGAAAAGAATAAAACATTTTTGGTTCGACCTCGACTACAAGCGGCTGTTTTGGCGTTCCCCGAGTTTGGGGGGGGGGGGGGCAGTATTTGTATGAAATATTTTTACACTTGAATGAAGCTACAAAGATATGGTTATGGACATTTTTAAAGAATACTATTACGACCCCAACCACCGGTCCAAAGGCAACCCAAGTAATGCTTAGGCAGCGAAAGTTTATAATATGGTTTAAAAGCTGGTTGTAAAAATAGGTGCTTTACGGGCCTGGGTAATTAACTTAGCCGAGACCGGTCTTGAATTTAACTAGAAGCTGAAATCTATCTTTTATAAAATCGGTATCAAGAACATTAAAATTAAATCCACACACTTAAAAATCATGATTTTGTCCATCCCTAGCCAAACTAGCTAAGAATTTATGTACATGTACCTATTAAAACTTTATGTTAAACGAATTATATAAAAAGAATCAAATCGAGTTTATTAATAGATATAGTTTTCAAATATCAACAAAAAATTTACATAAATATACCAAAAAGTAATAATTAGAATACCTTAAAAAATAACACGAGAATAGGTGTAGCCGTCAATAAAAAATTTGCTTTGAATGTTGCCGAAAATGGATTCTAAATATGAATAGACCATCAAAATTATTTCTCAAAAAATTATTTTATTTCTTCTTCCTAATACTTTCCACGAAAAATATTAATTTTTATAAAAATCTATAAAAAATAAAAATATCTTTTTTTCAATTACCTAACTGGAAAAAAAATGTAGGAAAGTGAAGAAGAAAAGTCTTTAAAAAAATGTTAATAAAATGAAAAAAAAAACAATAAAAATATTCATTATTCCATATGGTGAAAATCAAACAAATTGCTGTTACAATATTATTAACATTGAAAATGTTATATTAAATTTTATTCGTAACATACCTAGGGAGAGCAAGCCTAGGTAGGAGGTTTCTTAAAATCTTAAAACTAGACTAAACGTTCTAAAAAAATCTGTTCATTTTTAATAATGATAAGAAAGAAAAAAATTTAATCCCTAATGCAAATACAATTATTCGGAGTATACTAAGGTGACAAAAACGACAATTATTTCGAGTCTATTGTTAACCCTCTTCTCAATGTAAAAACAGCAGTTTTATAAATCGAATTTATATATTGATTTAAACTTTATACATATACAGGGCCCGAGTAAAATTGATATTTTTTTATAATTTGTCCACTCTTATATCGAAATTTTGTTTAAAGGAAATCCTGTAAAAATTTATCATGCTGAGTGTTTCTTACAAGACTTGAAAGAGTCGGAACGGACATTGATAAATTTTTACAATATGAAGAACATATTGCCAAAGTTTGTGCTCGATATGTTCTTAAAAATGTCGTACTTTATAATAACTAAAATATAATATATATATGGAATGTTAATTTAACCATTTTTAAAATATTTGTAATATACGGGTCAAGTAAATTTTAAAGCTATATGGAGACTTTAAATAGTTCATACGTTTTAATCTAAATAATTGAAGATCATTTATTAGTATTTTCACAAATAAAACTCTAAAGTAAGTCAGGTTTTATTGTAGCATGCTTTACAGCTAAATTATGCATTAAGGTCAACGATATCGACCGGTTTATTAAAATTTTTTAAATCCAATTAGCCTAATTAGTAAATATGGGGTGGATTATTCTAAAAAAACATTTTAATTTATATTTACATTCTCCAGGTTAAATAATAATTTAAAAACTATCATAATTAATTCATTTTGCAGATTGGAAATGCTTACGGTGCAACCCCCCGCCAGCCCTCAAATATTTTAGGGCCCTATCTCACCTTTACCATGAAACAAAAATATAGCTGAGTTTTAACTACATTAATAAGGCAGTGCGTGTATTCACCTCATTTTTTTAAAGATTTTAATTAATAGAAAACACGATTAACAAAAAGATTATTTATGATAAATACTCCTACAGAAATGACTTTTTTATGTTAGAGTACCGTAACTATAAAAAAGGTGACCCATATTTAATTGTCACATTCCCCCGCTACTAATCCGGAAATTGGTTCGCCCTCAAACAAAGAGAACCCATGTGAATAACTCGTTCTGATAGAGATCATTATCCCCAACTATAACAACTATTGTGTAATAACAATTCATAATTCACATGGAACTTATATAAAATAGGACACCCAAAAATTTTTACTAACCCATTCATATTTTGAAAAAAAAAATTATAGGGTTTGATTGTCGGTTCGCTTTGAATGGTTTTATAGGTTAATTACAAACTACTGTTTTGTGGGTTTTTTGGATATAATTAAGTCATACATATAGAGAATGCTTCCTAGGTTGTTGAGCGCTTCCTAGCCTATAGGGGATTTAAGCAATTTAGGAACTCTATTTAGAAAAGGGTAGAAGCTGAAGGGGGGGGGCATTTTAGGTAATATGATCAGACATACGACATGGTTTGTGTGATATACATGTTGTCAATGTGGTTTTGTATTATTCCGCTGTGCATTAATACGATAATAACATGTGTCTCAGTGATATAAAGGTTGTGTGAAAACAACTGAAAAGTTACGGGGGCCAAAAAATCAATATATATATTCTATACGGTCACCGTAGAATTCTTTCCTAGCCCATATTTTTTCACATGAGTGCAAGGAAAAACTTTTCACAAAGTTATGGGGTAGTGCGTGGTATATGGGTATATCATCTAGGTAGTAATGGAATGAGATCTATAGAAAATAAATATAGAGTATGGTTGAAAGGAGATCTGTTGTATGTCTTACCACAAAATCGTTGACAAAATCCTCACTATGGGCGACATTGATTTACAGCACCTTCCTGTAGAAGCTGGTTTTCACGTTTAATTTCTCACGATATGCAAAAAAAAACCTTTTAAATTTCTATATATAACTGATTACGAAGGTGGTACAACCTCTACTAAATCAATTTTAGCTGGTCCCGCATTAAACAATTTGGACAAAATTCTAACTTGTTGGTAACACTTTTAAAAAACAAAAATATCCTTAACGGTTAAATAGGAGGACTGTTCTAGCCTAAAATTACACCGCAAAAAAGTGTCCTTGTCTGAAAAATAAATGAGTGATAAATTAAAAAATGAAAAAAAAGGGGGGGAAAAGGTAATAAATCAACCGTACTAATGGATGTTTAACCAAACCTTGTCGTTCTGACCCAGTGTTGATAACGGCAAAAAATTAAGATGAGGATATATAAGGGCAAAACTGAATTAATAAGTCCCCCTTAAAAAGATCTGTACTTATTTACTTATGGCAAGCAATCTGTTGTGGATTAAGGAGAATACAAAGTAGGCTAACGGTCGGTATAAATTTTGTTACATGTGGTCAGATCATAAATGTCCAAACTTAGTCACCATAATTTTTTTCGCATATGCTCAATCTTCAAAAACTAATGTGTACTACAATACCTTTTAAGGTCTTTTTGGGGCCAAGAAATAATATCTATTATAAGGTAGGATCTAGGCGGAATCGTTTTTGCACATTGCCCGAACAATATTTCACCAGAGGAATATTTGTATTAAAAACCATCAACAGGCAATCTTACCTACGAACTTTATTCTTATGTGGACCGCTGATTGATTTATAAATTAAAATCAATATAACCACGGGGCAAAAATCGCAGTAAACTCAATTGGTTAGATGCTCCGTTCAGCAATACCAATTTTCCAACAGTGGACTAGAGGTCATGTGCCCAAATAAATCGGGCGTTCAGGTCAAGTCCCCCTTGCAGACCTTTAATTAATTATTATTCTTTGAGAGTGTGAGGAATGTTACTTTCGAGATTTCATCGATCGGATAAAATTATTATTCTGTTCTTCTCTTTGAAGATGATGATGATTCATTAAAAGGTATAGTAGCTTCCTTGAGGTGTCTACCCAAAAAAAAGTTTCTTTTTCTCTTTTCATTAAGCATATAATTATGTGGATTCCCTTTATAAGCTGCTTCGACAAAGCCCAAGGTAGATGCCCTATGCATTCATTACAAACCCTTTTAACTAAATTACACCCGTTAATGGACTTTGCTTTAAAACCACGATAAATGCACACTATTTTAAGGTCTCGATCCAAATGTTATGGGGGACTATAAAACTTTAATTAATTAAACGCATAAAATTTGTCAAATAGAATTTTTTAATTGCCTATTATATAAGTAAATCCTCTTTATTGACTCATTCTGGAATTTTAGGTCACCATAGGACATGCAATAACTATCGATTAATTCAAAGAATACAGATTTTTTGGCTATCCAAGGTGTCGTGAGTTATGATTTTGTAAAAATCTTGATCAAGCATCTATAATGTATTAGACATCACTTCTGAGAACTAACTTCTTTACAGTAATTTAATATATCATTAATAATTTAAAAATGTCATCTTTCAAATAACTGTATCATAAAGACTTCTTAGTTCATCTACGGCTCATCCACTCCGTTAAAGTCTCTGTAATAATGCGTCGCATAAAAGAATTTTAACATTTCAAAATCTGTACCTTTTTTTCACACCTTTATTTCATTTCCTTTTAAAGATCCAACTATTTCAAAGACATATATAAGAGAGTCGATAGTTCAAAACTAGATAAAGTTAGGAGGGGGAAGCAAACCTTTCCAGAACCATCACATTTAATTAAATTTAATTAGAAAAAAGGGTTGAGAGCGCCCTTTTTTTGTGCAGTAGCCCTAATGTCTATAGAGTGAAATTTTGTTTGTCATATGAAGCGACAAAGAGTTGTAGCTAACATATAGAGAAAGTTGGTAAAAATGAAGCACGTATGAAGCTCCCAGTTTTTTAACGGATAGTTCATATGATATTTTTATATAGCAAGATGTTAAAATTTTTTAGTCGGTCAACTAAATTACTATATTATGTTCCTTTATATCAAGGGACAATTAAAGGCTTAAAAAGCACTACAACCGTATATCTAAATTAACAAGATCGGCATGCCACCTTTAACTTGAAGGGGTCCTTATTAGTCGCTGTATGGACACCCATACTATGTTCTATGTCATAATGCCAATACCTCACGTACTACAATTATGAAGCAAATTCAATCAAAAAAATATGGCTAGGGCAAAAAACTATTGCTTTCTAGGGCAATAAGCTACCTTCAAAATTTATTGCTGTACAACATAAACATCAAACAAATAATTAATTGTTAAAACATGTTAACAATTTATTTAGATTTATAAGATAACTACAGAGATCAAATCTGCCATCTTAGGGATTATCAAATTCGTTTACTGTTTTTTTAATCAAACTTAGTAAGTCATCTATAAACATTTGAAATTTTAGAAAAAATGTCAATAAATAGATTAAAAAACAAAAATATTTTTTTTTGCAAATTCACAACAGTTAAACTGTTAAATTTAAACTTCAAATAATATTTTAATAAAGCCGATATATATTGTGTCGTATTTAAGTTTTGATGCGATATATTCTGTATTATCTAAATGCTGATATTAGAGCTTGATATACTAAAAAAATGATTTCTCATTATTTGAGATGATAGATATAAGTTACCAAAGATTTTTATATGAAAAAAGATACTTGACTTATTTCTTAATGGTTATTCTCGAGGTCGCAAAATCTGTCAATTTGGTCAAAAAAGGCCATTTTTTGATATGAACGGATTTAAGGATTTCAAGGGAAAAACGGAAAATATGTTTAAGATAAGGTCATCCTGGGGATGCATGCTTTTATGTTTTCACATATTTTTGATATTTGGCCTGTGTAATTAGGAATAAACATACATTACAATAAAATTTATTTTTGAGGCAGAGTTTGAGACTTAATTTTCAAAAATCCAAACTTTGAAATCAGTTTTTGATTTCAAAACTCTAACTAAAATTAGCTATTATCTTGCAAACTACAGCTATTCACTTGCAACCAAAATGCACATTGTTATATTTTGTGTGTCCTGTAATAAAATTTAATACATTTGAGATTAATTTAATCATCTTTGTGATAAGGTTGATAATTACAAAAGGTCAATATATTTAAACTAGAAGATTGACTCGAAAATTATGAAACGAAGTATTATTTAATTAATTTTCAGTGTTTAAAATGAATACCGCTGGCAAGATCTGTTATTGATAATTACTAAGGCCTAAAACAAAAAAAGTTTCACATTACAAAGGTCAACAATTTTTTGAGAGTTATGAGTTAATTACAGAGATCAAACCTGCCATCTTAGGGAATATCAAATCCGTTTACCGTTTTTCCAAATCAAACTTAGTTAGTCCGTTATAAACATTGAAAATATTAGAAAAAAGGTCAAAAACCAAAAAAGATTCAAAAACAAAAATAAATTAATATTTTATTTTTGCATATTCACAATAGTTAAACTGTTAAATTCAAACTTCAAATAATATTTTCATTTAAAACCGTTAATATATTGTGTCGTATTTAAATTTGGACGCGAAATATTTTGTATTATCTATATGCCGATGTAAGAGCTTGATATATTAATTAAATTTATTTTTCATTATTTGTGATTAAAAATATAAGTTACAAGAGTTTTTTTATGCAAAAAAGATTTTTAAATATTTTTTTTTAGGGTATATTTAGATCTGTCAATTTGGTCAAAAAAGGCCATTTTTATTATAAACGAATCTAAGGAGCCAAAGACGGAAGAAACTATGAAAAACGAAAAGTATATATGAGATTAGGCCATCATGGGGATGCATTCGTATGTTTTCAAAATTCACGTTTCTGACATTGATATTTGTTGACCTGTGTTATATTAGATCGGGTATAACTTTATTAAAAAATAGTTGTCCAGGGAGAAGGTTGTTTTTCTGTTGAACTTCGATGGGAACCTAATAAAGCAAGTTGGTAATTACCCATAATATGGTATACAATAAACCTGGGTTATTATTATCGCTTTGCGGCTTCTCGCCCATAATTTTAAACAAAAATTCCAAATACCAATTATAAATTTATTAGCTATGCCCGTTTAAATTCGTATCTATTTTTCGAACATTTGGTTTTATAAAGGTGCATACAAACATACAGGTGTGTTAACATTTTCGATAAGGATATTACAGTATTTGGTTTTGTTATATAAATTATTAATACGGTCAAATTAGGGAAAACTAATCGGCCCTCGTGCTGAAAATGGGTAATTCGAGTTATAAACTAAAAATTTTTCGCCAAAATAATTTTGACGAAATTAATGATGGCAGCAATCTAATTTGCCAGTCCGTTAAACTTTGTCTATCCTGCCAAAACAATTTGCCAATTCCATATGGACAGTAATGCTTTTACATATATGTGACAAAAATTGCATTATATATCATTACTGCACATTTGATATTAACTAAGAGCATTTCGGTTGTTTAAGTCGCATATATAAGTGGGTTTATTCAGAGGCTAACATATTTTGAGCCTAATTATGACACACAAACTATTGTATAAAAATAATAAATGCTAGATTTATTCATGTAATAACTTGCGGTTCAGACCGATATTACCGAGAAAAAAAAATAAATATTTTATGGAGAATAACCGAAATATCCGACATATTTATGCTTCCTTTCCTTTTAAATTATACAAATTGCGATGGCCAAAGTAATATGTAGGTGACACAGAAGTTATAAATATTCATAAAAAAATTAGAAGCGAATAAGTTAAGTGGCCCACCGGATATGCATATTATAATAATATAAAGGAGCTTGGGGGCTTCCAATCAGACCATATTTATGATAGGTAAAAAAACCGCCATAAAATGGACAGATAACATATTTTTGGCCTATTTTATGGGCCTATGTTGCCTTCTGTTCCTTTTAAAATCATATGAGAGGCATCTTTTTATAAAAATATAAATCGGTGAGGCTGAAACCTTAAAGCAAATAGGTGATTTACACTAAACTAAATCTTATTTTGGGCATTTGAAAAATTTCAAATTTTGTTTAATTTTTTATGGTTTTAATGGTGTTTTAATTTGAAAATGCAAGGATAATGAGATATCACGTTTTATAAAATGGCCCCCTTTTTCCCACATCAATTTATTAGTAAAACATTTGTAATGTTGTATAAAATTACTTTTAGCTATTTCACAAGCCGTTTTGTCTGTTAGTGTGGTTCTTATTTATATTAACATAATGGGCTTATTTTTGGGCTTAGGAAAAATTATTTTGCGAGGACTATGCTTATGCAATGAACAAAGGGCACAAAAAATTGGCAATGTTGTATTATATTTTGTATTTTTTATATCCCCATCCTGTAAAACTTCTATTCAATGTGTAAAAATGTAAACTTTGGTATTTTTAAATATTTAAGATTTTTATTTCCGGTGGCATCAACTGTTTAAGTCTGTAAACTGTTTATTATTTATATATAATGATCAGGGACGTATTGAGGGGGGGGGGGGCAAGGGGGGGCCCATGCCCCCCCTTGGAAATAGTTTTTAAATTTTTTTTTGTGCAGATTAACGCTAATTTTTATATATTACACATAAATCGGGATATATATACGTTAAATAAATATTATTTTGCAATTTTACTGTTTTATAAAATATATTGTACGATTTTAATATTATAGTTTAGTTTAATAATTTTAAAAATTTAACAATATTAACTTATTTGTTATAATAAATTTAAAGTGTATTTTAGAAATAACTATAATAATAATAATTGTTAAGTATAAATTTAATATCAATTTTTATATTTAATATCATCTAATGTTTTTTTTATCTTATTTTAAATATTATTTTGCAATTTTACTGTTTTATAAAATATATTGTACGATTTTAATATTATGATTTAAGTTTAATAATTTTAAAAATTTAACAATATTAAATTATTTGTTATAATAAATTTAAAGTGTAATTTAGAAATAACTAAAATAATAATAAATGTTATGTTTAAATTTAATTTCAATTTTTAAATTTAATATCACCTGATTTTTTTTGTGTCTGATTTTTAAATGAATGGTAAACAGAACAAAATTTTTGATTATTTTCACAGAAAAACTAGAGAAAATGAGATTTCAAGAAAAAAAGTATAGTTTATTATTATTAAATTTTACAATTAAATATATGTAATAAAACCTTTGCCAATTATAATTAAGGTCGATCAAAAACAATTAAATTTCAACTGTTTTGTAAAGTTTTTTGACATAAACACTAAAATTCAACACCAAGTATTCTAATACAATTCATTTTAATTTTTTTATACTTTTAATTAAAAACAAAATAATCAAAATCTTTAATTTTAGAATTTATTATTGTATCTTTTAGTCACAAACTATTCTCACACATTTAATAATAAAATCTACTCAGAAGACTGGTGATTTTGATAAAGAACAATTAATAATAAAATCTACTCAGAAGACTGGTGATTCTGATAAAGAAGTAAAATTTTATTAAGTTATTTTTCTTTTTGACATAAATACTAAAATTCAACACCAGGTATTCTAATACAATTCATTTTAATTTTTTTATACTTTTAATTAAAAACAAAATAGTCAAAATCTTTAATTTTAGAATTTATTATTGTATCTTTTAGTACCTTTTTTATTATTTTTATTATAGGCAAACCAAACTATTCTCAACCCACAATTAATAATAAAATCTACTCAGAAGACTGGTGATTTTGATAAAGAACAATTAATAATAAAATCTACTCAGAAGACTGGTGATTCCGATAAAGAAGTAAAATTTTATTAAGTTATTTTTCTTTTTGACATAAATACTAAAATTCAACACCAGGTATTCTAATACAATTCATTTTAATTTTTTTATACTTTTAATTAAAAACAAAATAGTCAAAATCTTTAATTTTAGAATTTATTATTGTTGTCATCTTTATGTTTGCTTGCCATACATAAGGACATAATTGATAACACTCAATTGATCGATCAAACCTTAGAGTGGTTTTCAAGGGATCCTCGAAGAATATCAATTTCTTAAATATTTTTGTTTTCTTTAGACAATTTTTAATAAATTAATGTCAGAATTATATTAATTGAATTATTATTCGATATAACTAAATATCTTATGTATTATCATTCATTAAGCAACGATGTAATATATTAACTTTTTTCCCAAAATTTCTTGCCCCCCTTAGAAAAGGTTCTGCATACGTGCCTGATAATGATGCTAACTAGTGCTGATTAAATTATAATTTGCTTAAAACGGATAAATCAAATTTCGACTACCGTTTTAACTTCATATTATTTTTATACACAATTTTACCAGGCGGGCGACCTGGCATTATTTTTCTAAGGGAATATGCTTTGGTATAGAAATTGCATTATTTTCCCACATCCCTTGCATTTCCCCCATAATTTTTCATTAGCCAGAAGTTAAAACGGTATTAACCCGCAAAAAAAGCTGTAAAGTTTATGTGGACCCCAGCACATCTTAACCCGCCATTACCGATGTGAGGTGTTTAAAAACCCCAACATATTTTAAAACAACAATTCATATATGTAGAATTGATTATGTATTTTGTAATTTTATAAGTTCCTTGGCAACCATAGAACTTAAAAATTTATTATATTGTTTTTTATTTTAATAAATTATTTAAATATTTATTAACTTAACTATTCACCGTGGGGTTATATAAAACCCCACTTTAGTATTTTATGATTTTTGTAACATACAAATTTAGTCCAAATTTTTTTTATTCAATTCGGTTTTTTAAATATGTTATTGATTTATGTATAAATAAACAAATAAATTGATTTTTGAAATAATTTATGAATATTTGAAGTCTCTGAGAGGTTTTTAATGAAGTTACCCGAAAATGGCAGTAATTTGGTTTAAATGAATTTCTATTAAAATTTTAATTATATTTTTGAATTTTGTAAAATCACATATATTCATAAAGATATTATAAAGTTTGAAACAAAAAATTAGGCCTCAAGCTTTTATAGTTTTTATTTTACAAATGTTTTAATTTGAGGAAATTTAGTTCAAAAAATTAGGGAAATATAGTCCAAGAATTTTTTTATTAAATATTATTCAATCCTGCTTTTTTTACAATATGTTATTAATTTATGTATAAATAAACAAATAAATTAGTTTTTGGAATAATTTGTGTATATCTGAAGTCTCTGAGAGGTTTTTACTAAAGTTACCCGAAAATGGAAGTATTTTGGTTTAAATGAGATTCTATTAAAATTTTAATTATATTTTTGAATTTTGTAAAATTAAATATATTCATAAAGATATTATAAAGTTTGAAAAAAAAATTTAGGTCTCAAGCTTTTATAGTTTTTATTTAACAAACGTTTTAATTTGGGGTCTATATAACCCCACATTGGTAATGGTGTTACTAAAATTGCACGTTGGTAATGGCGGGTTAAAGATCATAAAAAGTTAAGCAAATCAAATTTTATATATTTTTTAAAAATAAAAATTTTGTGAAGGAAGTTCTTACTTTGATTATAGGTTATGCGATCTTTTTTGCAAAATCGGAATGCCTTATGCCATCATTTAAGCGGCGTGAATTTTTTATTGGTGACCGCCTAGTAGATATAAATTAATAATTTTCACAAAAAAATTTATACCCTTCGAGTAACAACAATTTTAAGCGTTAAAAAAGGCAATGCTTTTATGGATATGCGAGATTCAAAACCTTAATGTTAAATTATATTTTTAAATAAGTCAAAAAAACCTTCTAGTAATATTTAATTTTTAACTTAAAAAAAAATATACATATAGAAAGTATATTCGGATTTTTTTAAAATATTTCAAATGTAAATTACAAATATCTTAAAAAACCTCGCATAATACAGTTTAGCAACTTATAACAAAATAACATAACGTATTAAGGTATCCAAAATGGAAAATAATAAAATTGGCTCATATAAAATCTACGCAATTTTTTCACATCTATCAATTTGTTTTTTTTTGTAAAATTGGAGCCAATTTCATTTAACTTTATTACTTTTTTACCAACATTCGTTTCAAAAAATTAATATTCATAATAAAATAATGTATAAAGATGAAGGAGTTATCTATGTACAAGTCCAAGGTGATATCTTTAGAATAAAATAAGGTAAAACATTTAAAATGAACGGGTTGTGAAAAATTCATATCGCAAAAGAATCCAAGGAATAACATTAAATAAGTCGATAAAAATTATAATCATAAGTTAAAAAAAATTAATAAAAACAAAATAATCAATTACAAAAAAATAAACCAATTGAGAGCCAATAACTTAAAATATTGTATGATTCGTAGCAAAAATGGATTATAAAATTTACTATGCATGAAATTTTTTTTTTCAATAAAATATAATAAAAATATCAACTATGTAAAATATAGCAAAAAAAAATCAAACCTTTTCAAAATAATCAAAAAAACGTTGCTCAATATTTTTTAACTTATTATTAGAAACATTTTTAAATAAGTTTAATATCACGCCTTAAAGAGGTCGCATTATATACATAAAGAAATTGCAAAATTTCAAAAAAATATTGATTTTATGACAATTCAATCATTTGCTAATAAGGCTTCTTCTTCTTCTTCTTGATTAGAAGCAATTTCAATAGCTTGAGCATTTGTCAAATCATTGTTCTGTATCTTTGGCGTATCCTGTAGGTGGTGCGCCCATTTGAATACAATGTTGAAATTCATCCATGATTGGCCGAGAGAGTCATTCAATGACATAAACTTTAAATAAACAGGTAAAAATATTAATATTTTTAAAATGTGGAAAGAAAATATTTAGTATTAAACAAGGATTGAGATATTTAACAAACTAGACAAAAAAACCTGCTTCTAACTATACCAATTTAGCTGGATTACATAATTTTTGATAACAAATATCAGTTTATTATAAAGTTTCTTAATTATACACAATAATGACTAAAAAAAGAAAGAGAGAACAATTTGTGCCATTTCAATTTTATAATAATAATTTATCATATTTGCTGCATGTCGCGACAATGCCAAATGGGTGGAGACGAGCTCCTTTATAAAATGTCATTAAAAATTATTTGATTAAACAATGCATTATCTTAGGTATATCAAGCAAGTGATAAATATTGAACAATTTAATTAGCTTTAACAAAAGATGGCGCCTCTCTCTATTCTGGCCCATGTTATTTAAAAACCCTTAAAATTTTAGATTCAAAATACAATGAATAAAATTTTTCTATCCTTGGTTTACGAGCCATTATCCTATCAAAACTAGCATTTGATCAACCAACAACAAAAAACGGGAAAAAATAATGTAAAGTAATATTGTTTACCTCGAGTCCCTACAACTTATAAAAATACGTATTTATGTAAACATATTTAACATTAATACAGGTTGACAAAGATCAAAGAATTATCACCGCAAATTATGACACATCAACGAAATTATCGGCATAACAGTTTTCATATACTTATTCATTTTTCGCTATATAATCTAAAGACTCGGCTATTTTGAGTTAAAATTGAAAAAAATGGCTAATTAACAAAATTGATTAAATTCGCGAACTCGAAAATACCTGAAAAAATAAAATTTGTATATTGAAATCCCCTCTAACTTCTATTTTTCATTTAAAATAATGAGAAATAAAATTTGTAGTATATCAAGCTCTTTTATCAATTTTAAGGTTTTATAGAAAGACTTTGAACGGTCCAAACAATATTCCGCCGACGGTTAATAAGTAGACGCTGAGGTCAAGTCCAATTAATTTTTCCGCCGGAAAAAATAAGTATTGGAGGTTGACTATACGTCAAAAAATATTCCGCTGGCGGAATATATTTTAAACATTTGAGGTCACGTTCGAATATATTCCGGCGGATATTTAAAAATTTTTTTTTTATTTACTCAAAAATTTTGGTATCCGGCTTACAAAGTTGGATTTAAGAAAATGGTAAACGATTTAGAAAATCCGTAAAATGAGGTTTGGTCTCTAACGTTAGCTCATGTGTCTCAAAAATTAGAAAAAATATTTACATTTTCTGCGTCATATACACTCTGAAACTCGATTTTATAGACAAACGAAGAAGCCTCAGGCGTATTTTCGTATAATGCAACTTCTTTAGGGTTAATCGTTTTAGAAAGATAAGTATGAAAATCCTGAATAGCTGAGTTTGAACTTAAATATGTTTTCGTGTCTTCACTGCTAGCGATGGTTGCATTACTAGGGCGAAGAATAGCAAATATGGTTTTGGTATCCGAGTAAGATATACTGGTGGTATCATAACTAGTGGGCTGGAATTTCTTTTTAACTGATGGATAAGAAACGGTATTTAGCAAAGCTGCTCGTTTACGTTTCAGCTTGAGGAGTCGAAGTTTGATGTCGCGTAGTTCCCCTTAATTTATATAAAAATTAAAATGAAAATAAATATTCAAAAAGCATAGCAGATCGATAAATTAAAAATAACAAATCAAGTCTTCTAACTTTCCTTATATTCTTGTAATATGTAAATAAAATCGTTAAAAATCATGACTCAAAAAATAAGATGGTTTGAAGAAAATAATTTAAATTATAAGGACATTAAATAGAAATGCAAGGCTTTATTCAAATTAAAAAAAAACGATAAAAAAGTTGGTTTTAATGAGTTTAGTAAATTTTTAAAATTGGAATGTTTAACATTTTATACCCGAATTGTTTGTTTTCCTAAAGCTGGAAAACGAAGTTGGAAAATAATTAAAAAGTTCGTTTTCGACATGCTCATCTTCTTCCAAATCAGATTTTGGATGAGATTTAGCCATGAGTTCTAATTCGGCATCCAATATTTGCTTTTTCGTCTATAAAAAAGAATTTTATATAAGACATAGGTCGGATGATTGCGTGATAATAACCAATTAATTATATAGATTCTATCCAATAATTATTGATTACCTATAAATATGACCTAATAATATAATTATAACACCAAATTATGAGAAAAAAGCAATGCTTATAAACTTATAATAATAAAAAATAATAAGGCCCCGTTCAAAGTGAATATTTTCGTAGAATTTTCAAATTTTTAATAATTAGTAAAAAACGCTACCAAATACATTTTTAGCACATAAAATACTTTTTGTGAATTTTTTTATAAAAATTAGAAAAAAAATAAAGTTTTGAAAATTCAGAATTGTTACAATTTTACAAAAATAACAATCCACTTTGCACCTGGCCTTATCATAAAAAGTAAATTTCCTATATAACAAATTTTTTTATTCTAAACAGTAGTAAACATAAAACCAGTTTAACAATGTCTTCCTTCGTGGCCATAATATTAGCGACAGGTGGATGGGTAGAGTTAACAGCTAATAAGGTTGGAATTGTGCCGTGATTGCCATAGTTAGGATCAGATGGGTTAGTAACCGTCAAAGTTTCCATACTAGCGTGCTGTTGATCAAGTTCGGCCTTTATCTTGTCAATGCTTTCTTTCAGCTCTCGCATAGTAGCAATAGCGGTAGCCCTAACGGTTCCCGAAAAGAGGGCCGGTTTACTACTCATTTTTTCGATCAGGGCCTTTTGATTTTCGATCCGGCGCAACAGCAACTCATACCGCGTGCGTGTTAATTCGAGTTTTTGCTTATCCAGCTTGAGCCTTTCCTGTTGAACCACGAGGTTTGGGGGAGGGAAGAAATGCGAAGAGGGGTGAGGCGAATAAAGTAAAGTTTCGCTAACTTTGGATTGGTCAGAAATGAGGGTGGGAGATGCCTCAGTACCGCTCTAATGGAATATTATATAATATGTATTAAATTAAAATGGAATTGTTTGATTTATTCGATGAAAATATTCACCCAATCTTGTAGACCCAGTTGGCATGAAAAATATCAAAAAATTTAAATCACGTAACCATCATGCTTTCAATACACCTCCCATATAAGTCCTTATTCCGTTGTTTTTCGCTAACATAATTTTAGACAACATGCGATGAACACCAACACTCAGGAACGGTAAAATATCTGCAATTTTTTTTACGTATAGTAATTTAAAAATTACTAAATAATATAAATTATTTCTAAAATTTACTTTAATAAGAGTAATAGACTTAGTAAAAGCAAACTTTAAAAATCAAGAGTGTACTCAAAAAAAACTAAGAAATTAGTTTTATAAAATTTGATCGATTTTTTATCATTCCTATTATTTAAACTTTTTTTTAAAAAAATCTGGTGTACTAAAATATAAAATTTGATTATTTGCATTATTGGGCTTCGACAGCTAAACAACAATGTGAACATAGATATTAAAATAAAAAGTCTATTCTTCAAAATAAATTAAAGGTAAGCTATAAATATTATGTTTATTAAGAGTTGAGGTTTAAATAAATTTAGATATAAAATGGTCTTAATTTAAAATTAAAAGGGTGGTCAAATAGATCATTTTTAACTTTTAGCCACTTTTAAATAACGAAAAAAGTTGGACTTAAAAAACCAGTCTAAAACAATCATTATGACTTTTTTATATTGTACTGGGGTTAAACCATTACAACGTTATAAATTAATTCTACATTCAAAACTTAGATAAAATCTTTATTTTTTTTTACACCTAATTTATATGATGACAAATATTGTCAAGCCAAACATGATAAGATTGTTGGAGCTAACCGGGGAAGAGAGGAGGACATTTTCACACCAATTTAGAAGGTTTCTGTACAAAAACAACATTTTATATTTAGAACATACACAAAAAAATAAATTTATGTTTCAAAGATTTTAATATAAAAAGAAATATGTCCATTTGTTTACAGAAAAATAAATCATCACTTTTTTCGCCAGCAATTACTTATTCGTTGGTTTACCTTATATTTGAAATAACGTGAAAACGGTCAGAAAGGGACAATCTCGTGATATAAAAAAATCCTAAAACGCTTCAAAAAACAAAAAAACTCTTTATTACCTTATCGCTCAATTCTTGCGACTCGTTGGGTTCGCTCGTGTTAGTCAGAGAAGTAGAAAGTTTTATAATTTTGTGCGCAGTTGTGCCATCATGTGTCACACCATCATTCCCATCACCGATTCCAGGAATCAAATTTTCTTCCCCTGTTGCATTAATCCCACTAAACTTTTTAAGCCTTGCGGCAAGCGTGGCATCGTATTCGGGGTTATGCTTTGAAGTCTATAACAAAAATGATCGACGCATTTAAGATTATGACAACAAAATATTGTTTCTGATGTAACCTTGTAGATAACAAAAGCAACGGTCATTACACAAAAGGGAACGGCATCGAAAGCTACAAATAAAGGTAGTGATAAATGAAGAATGATTTTAAAAGAGCTACCGCCTAAATAAGGAAAAAAGTGATCTCGTTGATTTAGGAGTAGTTATGCAATTTTCAGGATATCAAAAAATAAAATTTAACTAAAGAAAGCAAAGTTATATAAATAGAAATTACTACTTTATTGACCAAGGTTCTTGCATTATATACTCGAGAACCAGTGGACATTAGGAGACCAGCTTTGTAACGATTGTAACGAGGGCCACCGCTAATAGCGGCGCTAGTGGGTGGTACAAACCTCACCAAGTTTTCACCGTCCAAAGCATCCTAAAAAAGTATATTGCAATGAGATATAATGATTTTGATATAATCTTATATAACAAGTTTGACTTTTTAAAAATTTTCGACAGAATTAATGGTCAGCCAACAAAATGATACACACCAATTTAATTAGTATGAATTAAAAAGTTTTTTTATACTAAAAGCTTATTTTAGTTATATGATAAATATTAAATATATCTTTGATAAAGCAACGACTTTTTTTATTTTAAATTTAAATAAAACCTAACACGAATTGAGCTAAAAAGGGGAATCAGAAAATTAAGAATAATTCAGCTTGATTGAAAATTGATATTGATAAGCTTGATATAATAGTAAACGATTTTATGAATAAATTAAATCTCAAAAAACCATGAAGGCGAACTATTACAAAAAGATATTTTAAATACATTAATAGGGCCCTTATATAGGCGCCCCCAATCATACTTTTATCTGCCTCAACAAAATTTTTATCAATAAAATGTTTTAAATGAAATTTAGATTTTTGCAAAAAAAGTAAGTTTTCCAATTTTATTTAAATGAGAGAAGAATAATATGTTAAAGTTGTTTTATGTTTTAACAAAACACCGTTTTTATACTAAAAATTACATAATATTATTATCAAGGGATTATTTATTTAAGCCTAAAGAAGTAATTAAATTTATTTACATCAAATATTTTTTTGCCCCAATTAAGATTTAACCCCGTTTATTAATTAAAATTGCATGACCCCTTCAAATATGGCTTAAATTGCTCTTTTAAAAGTACCGGCTAACTGTAATATTAGATGATACTATATTACATAAAAATACCGGATCATCTTTTCGATTGACAGTCGTAACAGAAGTTGAATCAGTTGCATTTTTATTGTACCAAAACATTTTGACAAACCGGTTATTGAAGATCGGTTCCTGGCATTTGTAAGCCTTATAGGCTTCGGCATTACTGCTAAAGGTAACGAGAGCCGCCCGCGGGTCATCATCGTGGTTTACCTACAGGTCGAATGTAATGAATTATAATTAAGACTTTTACGCAAGAGATCACGGGTCATATGCCGTGCCAAAGCGACTTTTTAAAATTTGGAACATGAAAATACAAAACTGTACAACCCTTTGAAGCTAATGATGCCTACATAGACACTATGCCCTAAATGATGCATCTCTTATAAAAGCCAGTGTCAAATTGTCATGGTTTTATGAAATTCCCACGATCCAACGGCAATTTGTTGTTTTGCTCGCGTTTGAACAAAATATTCATAAAAACTCAAAATATAATCTTTATTTATTCATTCTAAGCAGAGCGTGTAATAAAATTTGGTATATGTGATATCAAATAAAAAAATACATTAATTTTATATAATACATGGTCTATTAAACTTTCACTAATTGTATTAACTAACAAAAATTTAATTTCACAAGAATTAAAGCCATACGATTTAATTTAATTTTACGTGTTAAATTTTAATAAACTGGGTTTACCCTTACCCTATAAAACAACATTCTCCAGGTGTGTATAAATAAAGGCATTAGGGTTAGAAAGAACGTAATCAATGAACATTACCACAATATTAACAAGCTGCCCAAATTTTTGAAAGTATGCGTTGATTTGACTGATCGTATTCATTTCAACGGGTATTTTTCGGAGCTCCAACGTCCTGGCATCCCTACCACGGGCCGTGTTAACGTTAAATGTATGACCCGAATCGGCCGGAGTCATAAAAGAGCGAGCGTTTTGTTGGTATTTATTTTTGATTGAAGTTATGAGCCTTTTATTAAATCGCGCAGCTGAAGGTTGTTGCTGATGTTGACTTTGCGAGGTATAAATAAGCGTACTAAAATAAATAACAAAAATGATTGTAGCCTTATAAGATCTAAAAAATTTGCAAAATAATTTTCGAATATATATGGCTTACCACAAATTGACCAACTTTAAATTACACGTACTAAGACGTAGTTATGAAATACCGTTTGTTTGATTCTATATCAAATTTTTATATATTTTTGAAAAAAAAAAATTATGCAATATAAATAAATTAGAATGTAATAGCGAACTGCAACTACTTTGAAGCTGCTTAGTGGCGTCTGTACGCCCTAAACGATATGCATAAAGTGAGTGTATTGGCTAAAAACCTAAGTCACCCAAACAAATCTCTCTGTTTAACCTGTGGGCAATATATATTGCATTGCTCAGTTTAAAAGTCAAAGCCCTAAACGGGTATGGCGCTGGGAGAAACTTCAAACCCAATTTGTTTAGGACCTAATTTAAAATATAAATTTATTACCTAGCCGGAATATTCGTCAGACCCGGTTGTTCAGGATTATATTGACTATTCTCTAAATGAGTGGGAACTGACGTATCGTGCAACTGATTAGCCGACAAAGGATGAGGCGTTCCCGCCGAAGGGTCCATAAAAAGGGGCGATCCAGAGGCAAGGAAAGACGCAAAATCGGGCCGAAGGGGCGGCAACGGAGGTAGCGGTAATAAGGGAGAAGGCGTTGCACCGTAAGGCCCCGGCCCGAAGAGGACGTGGGGGTGAGGCAAGGGCGGAAGAGTCCCGATCATATTAGGTGGCGGATGCAAGAAGGGCATAGGGCCACCAGAAGCGTTGGCAGGTCCTAGGTGTGATGCCGTGGGTATGGGTAATAAGGGTGTTGTAGTGTGTGACATTGAAGACGTGACGTTATTGATATTTTGTCTACCCCTTTCTATTACAAAAAACAATAATAAAATGATATAATATGAACAAGAATCAAATATAAAGAAAAGGGCTTATAAATTATATATAAAAGAGCTTTTACCGATAGAAATTGTTACAATAATACACAAAAAATATCGTTGACATGCTTAAATTGATTGCAAACTTTTATTTAAAAATCAAGTGGGGCATAAAAACTTTGAGGTTTATCAATTAATACTTTGTAGAAACCTAAACAAAAATTAAAGCAATATTCCATCCACCTTGTAAAAAATAATCATTAAAAAAATCTTGTAAAAGATTAAACGATCGTACCATGACCGTCTCCAAAAGGCGGTAACAAGGGAATATCGCCTTCATTGAGCACGACGGCATCTTTCCCGTGATCGTAGGGGCATTGGTCACCCTTGAGGCACATGCCCCGTTCATTGTAATCGCGACAAGCTTCACGGGTCGGTTTTGATATTGAACTTGAAGAAGAAATGAGAGGAGAGTGAGAAGGCTTTGAAGAAGAGACAACCTCATCAGTCTTTATTTGAGAATGACTTTCAGTTGCACCATAATAGCTGGTGTCACCTGTAATAGTAGAACTGGAAATATTTTTGACGATATTCACAACTTTGGATTCAACGCTAACCTCGACAGACCTTCTACGCATATCTCTTCTCTCAACACTAGTAGGATTGGCGGTGCTTTCTGCAGCAGCAGTAGGCGGGTGAGGCAACAAAGAAGTCTTTTGAGGGTGGGCTGGTTTGGGGTAATCTTTAGTTTCACGGTCCCTTCGATCCCTGTCGCGCCTGCTATAATGGTCCGTGCTAGGATGATGACTTGGCGAATATGCAGGAGGAGGCTGAATAGGCTAAGGAAGAATAAATGTAAATTGAGACAAAAATTGAAGTATGTTTTGCAACTCTCAAAAATTCTATAAAGCGCCAAAATATTTTGCCTCGTAAGGCCATTACTGTATTTGAAGATTTATCAAAAACAATATATACAGAATTTAAAAACCAATTTTTTTTTAAATATTTCTATCTTAAAATATTTCTGGAAAACTAAAGTAAATTGTTTTTTTAATTCATAAATTTCATGTTAAAATATTTATATTTGACATCAAAACGACAAATAAATATGAAGAATACTTCGCGATATCGTGATTGGCTTAATTTTTCTGGTACCATCTCCTTTTTATTACTTTTGAACTTAGATTCCCTGATCTTTATGTCGGTTTCATCTATTTTAGTAGTTACCTATTATTATTGCAACAAAATAATTAAAAAAAGAAGAAATATACTGCATCATTAGCAAAAATTCTAAATTTAAATTAAATCATGATTTAAAAACGATTTTACATTTGGGGCATGCTTGACCACAACTGAGTTGTCTTCAAATACAATTGGCGTTATAGGTACACCTGCATTGAGGTTTCCATTTGTGCCTTTATCATTTATGACATTTTTGCTCGTAACTACACTAGTATCTTTTTTAATTGCTGATGGTTGGTTTGAAGAGAGAGATTGGTTTATGTTATTAGTATTGTTGTATGTGTATTTATTACTATTTGTGGTCTTATTTTCAATTTGATGCTTATTGTCCTTTTTATATGTGTAAGTTTGACTTGACTGGACAAAAGGCTTGACTGATTTCATGGTGGAATGAGCAATGGGTGGAGCAGATGCTTTGTTGGTTGAACTCATTGTTTTATGAGACGATTGTTTCACACCTTCATTACCTAATATAAAAATTGTAAAGTCCTATATGGCATTCATAGAAGGCAATTAGAATATAAATATGAGCAAAGTATTTTAATAGAACATATTAAAAATAAAGTAGTAAGTGGGAATTAATATGAGCTAACCTGATTCAGAATCAGATGTTTCTGAGCTTTCACTATCATCATATTTGATACGTCGCTTTTCATCTCCCAAGGTGTCCTTTTTGACATTTGCACTGAGATCAGTGGTATCCTTTTTACCAACATTCAAAGTTTGTATGTAACTTCGGTTCTTGATCACATCAAACAGTTTAGTAACAAAGTTTTCATTTTCTATAGCAATAAAATCATTAAAATAATTTAATGTACAAAAGAAGTTGTCAATTTTATCTCAATTCATATATGATTTATAAGGTAAAATAATAGAAATATTACATAATCATATAACAGGGCAATATAATTTATTTGAACATTTAAACATGATTATGGTTGCTAAAGAATTATTTAATTTATTATGTAAAAAAACAAACAGTTATATTGTTAATGGTTGCATTTTGATAATGAGTTAAGAACAGCAATTATAAATTAATCTAATGAAAACATATCAACTGGCAACAAAGCTGGTTTTTTAACCCAGTAAATGATAAATTTTTTATATGACAATAAATAGTTTTAACCTTCTTGCAAAAAAACGTCTAGCTGATCCATACATATCTTTTTTAGCTCTGCCTCAGTTTTATTGTCCTTTTTTATAAGTGCCATAACGTATTTTGATAAAGCATCAGGGTTAGCTTCACTTCTAAAAATAGAAAATTCACATAAAAGCCAAATATAATACTATACACTAAAAACTTTGAGCTTACAATTTTGCCAACACCTTCACTAGCCAAGATTGCAAGGCAGATGGATTTTCGATCTGCATAATTTTTTTGATTCTATTTTATAAATTTAACCGTGATGGAGCGAGTGGCATTTAAAATTATCTCGAAAATAAAAATAATTTAAACCTTAAAAAAAAATATTTCAGAATAAACGTAAGAGAAAATAGTTTAAAATAAAGTTTAATTAAATATTAATTCTTTTTAATCATTTTATTGAATTTTGGTTTTTACAAATTATCCCATTTACTGTCATATTTAAATGGTGTTATATTTAGCCTGTAAATTTTTTTGTTGAAAATAAAAACAACGGGAGCCCACATTAATCAAAACTACTATTTTTAATGTTAAAATGGTGATGCAAAATAACAAAACCATGATTATGTCTGTATACCTATTAGAAAAATTTAATTAAGGCCTGCAGTTTCCAATTAAAATTTACCATTTTTTACTTGTTTTAAAATTAAACCGATTAAACAATTTTATTTAAATATTAAAAATAAAAAATGAGAAGTGCTATTTGATGCAAATTTGTAATTTTTCAAATTTTGCATTTTCAATTAAATTTTTTAAAAATATAGAAAAAAAAATTTTCGGGTTAAACCTTGTATGGTATGGTTAGAAATTTTTAACGTGAATGGCTGTGGATAACTTCTTTCAAAATTGAAAAAATATTTCTAAAATATAAAAATTTTTAGCGGCTAATATCAAAAACTGTGAATTTTAGTTTTTTGGTCGTTTTAGGATATGCCTAACAAAATTATTAAATAAAATTTTTTAAAAAATTTTTAATTTTTTAATTTTTTTGTCACACTACGCCTCAATGTTATTCAATGCAATTTTTTTCGTCAAAACTTTTTTTTTCCAATAGCCGCAGCCAATGTTATAGATGAATTCACACGGACCCCAACTATAACATCAAAAGTTTAATAACTATTTTATTTTCTTACTATTTTAAAGAAAAATACGTGCTCTTAACTAATGTAAGTTATTATTAATGTAAATCGTTAATTATGTATTACTAATTTTTTTCATATATTTAAAAAAAAAGTCACAAATATTTTTAAAGATATTCAGAATTCAAAATGTGCTAGGGTCTATATGGACCTTACAGTGCTAATCGCGGGTAAACATTAAAATTAAATATAAAATTCCCAATTTCAATTTGTTTTTGACTAAATTTTTTTATTGGCCCACAATTAAAAATTTTTTTTTCTTACATCTGAATTTGTGTATGCCCATTATTGAATTCTACATCTTTTTTCGCACGAGTAGCCCTTGCAATTTAAAATATATGCATCAGCCAAACTAAATAAAACCTACTAAAAATATAGCCTAACACTTCCTTAAATATAACGTAACATTAAACGAACACATATTCACCTAAACCCGCGATTAGCACTGTGGGGTCCATACGGACCCCAGCACATCTTGAATTTTGAATATCCTATTAAATATTATATATTATGGGCTAAATTGTGACTTTTTTCTTAAATATATAATAAACAAAACTAGTAATTAAAATTTGGTCTAAGTCTATAAAATTTGTATAGAATTTAAAAATTAAATTGGGGTCCATATCAGGCCCGATTCTAGCTTTTACATTTTGGGGGGGGGGGGGGGGGGCAAAAAAAAGGAAAAAAACTCGTGGGGGGGGGGCAAAAAAATTTTATTTTCCGCCTTCCAAAATTCCTTCGGCACGGCAAAATATAGCTTATAATTCATAAAAACAAATTAATATTATATTATTATTCATAAAATAAAAAAAGATTGGATAATTTGGATGTGAATTAAAATTAATTGTTTTCACTAATATCAATTGCTTAAAAAGATATGAGATGTGGAAATTAATTTTAAGTATTTTATCATTTGGTATCAATGCGCATGAAAATTAAAAATATGATATATATGAATGATAAAAATGAATTATATAAAACTTTGGATTTTAGAAAATGAATAGTAAAATAAGATTGATTATCATGAAAACAAATTGTATAAGTATGCTAATTTGGAAGAATATATATGAAAAAACACTGGTTATATATAACTAGTTTAATATAAGTGTAAAAAATTAAATAAAACATGAACATAAACGTTAAATGATAAAAAAAATTGCAACCATGTATTAAAATAGTAAATAATTACTGATTGTGAGCAGTGTTTTTTATTAACCCGACAGGTACCAACGTAAGGTTAGGCCTACTTTGAAGGCCTATATCTCAAATAGTATTTAACCAAAACTAAATTTTTAAACTTTATTTTAAAGCCCTCATTCAGCTTAACATCAGATTCAGCTCTTTTCTTTTCCTCTTTATCCATTCTTTATTTATCAAATTCTAAAAATCCGAAAAATTTCACCTTAAATATCATTCTTTATATTCAAAATTTATGGATATTTACAAGTATATTTAATTTTATTAATTAGCATATTTAAAAACTACACATTTTAAAGATTAAATTTGTTAAATTATTTTTTTTCAAAACTAATTATTTATATTTTTTATTTACATTTGAATATGAGTACAACCTACAGGTTACATTGGTCTGGAAGGACCTATTCATTGTAATTTGTATTTAAAAAATTGACTTATTTTAAAATTTTTTGCCTAGATTCGGAACTTTTAACCGGTTATCTTTAATAATTTATGATTTTTAGGTCTTGATATTATTGAAGAACTTGATGCCCAACCTAATCGAGTTGATAAAATTATTATTCTTCCACCATCCAATGAAGTCGATACGGATATGGAAAGAGGAGATAAAGAAACAATCGTCGATCTTCAACACCTTCCACGTTCTATGTTGAATTCTTCAGTCGAAATCGAAAAAACAGGATCATGCGATGATTTTCATATTGAGATAAATAATCAGAGATGGTATGATGACGATAAAATATTTAAATCACATGGCTGTGGTGATTTAAACGAAAGGATTGTTGACAACCCAATTGTCCTAGAACAACCCGAGGATTACTTTGAACAATTTTTCACAAACGATGTTTTTTCTTTAATCGTAAATATGAGTAATTTATACGCCAAGCAACATAATCACGACCTGAATTTCACAATCCCAGAATGCAAAATATATATTGCGACCCTTATTTGACGGGATATTTAAACCCAATAAATATAAAAATGTTTTGGGAATTACAAGCCGATGCTTTTAACAGAATGGTTTCAAATGGCATACGACGAAATAGATTTCAAGAAATTACCCGATTTCTACATTTAGCCGATAATTATAATTTAAATAATATGGACAAGTTTTCCAAAATCAGACCTTATTTCGAAGTGATCAATGATAGAATGATTCAAAATTTTAAATACAATAACTCGTCCCACATTTCTATGGACGAATCAATGGTTCCGTATTATGGACATCACACAGCCAAACAATTTATAAAGGGCAAACCTATTAGATTTGGTTATAAAATGTGGTGTGCGGCCACTGCAAGTGGATACCTGATAACCTTCAAACCATATCAAGGTTCAACAAAGCAAATGAACAGCCACAAGGAATTTGGCTTGGGAGGTTCTGTTATTATAGACTTAGTTGAAAAATTACCTGAAGAATATAAACCATATAATACCTATTTTGACAATTACTATACTAGTCCTACATTGTTGCAATTTTTATCCGATATGAATGTTGGATGTACAGGTACAATACGTACTAACCGATTGAAAGCTCCATTAACAGATTTAAAACTAATGAAAAAGAAACCTAGAGGATTCATTTCGAAAAAAAATACCTCAAATATGATGGCGGTCCGTAACGATAACAGCATCGTTACAATATTGTCCAACTCTTATGGTGTAAACCAAATTACCAACATATATCGAATTGCCCAGGTCGATAAATCAAGGAAATGTACATCAAATATATGGGCGGCGTTGATAGATTTGATCAAAATGTAAATGCGACAAGGATATTATTACGCGGAAGAAAATGGTATTTTCCGTTATTCGCTTTTGGCATTGATGCAGCATGCCAAAATTCTTGGCAAATATATACAAAAAACCAAGGAAAAATAACTTTTTGCAACTCTAAAAGAAATATAGTCCAAAATTATTTTAGAAAACACGGAATACCTCCAAAAAGAGGTATAAACCCCAGAATTGGGCGAAAATTTAATAGCCCGGTTGTTAACACTAGTGAAGAATGCACCCTAAGAAGATGTGTATGCGGCAAAGCGACTAGAAAACTGTGTGCCTACTGCCAAGTGGCCCTACATATTCATTGTTGGTCCAATTTTCATAATATATGATTAATATTTTTTACGAATTTTATATACAATAAAATTTAAAAGCATATATGATTTCTATTCACCCAATGTAACCTCTAGGTAACCCCCCATTATTTCCGGAAGTTGTAAATTTTTTTGAGTTTTTTCAACGGATTAGGTTTATTTGGACTATAAGAAGTCCCAGAATTTTTTTTTGTAAAATTTCGCTCGGCCGAAACATTAGTGGTACCTGTCGGGTTAATCTAACAATTTTATGCTAGAGGTTGTTTTGATTAAATTATAAAATTCATCAAAATTCAACACCCCAATTAATAATTTTTCCTGTCCTAGAAGAACCAAATCACCTTTACGCAGGTCACTCCTTAACAGCTAGAAGTTATTATCCTTCTTAAAAAGAAAATGTGGCCTCACAACTCGACGTCGAAGAGCCAATTAACAAACTTATAGGAAAAATGTTAAATAGATTAGAAAACGCATCTTTGTAATCATATAATAATTCAACAAAATCAATAGTAACACATTCTTTGTAATTATTAAGTTTCTTATTAAAAAATTTTTGGCTACGTCAATTTCTTTAGATAATGAATTTTTATCAATGTTACTTATTTTTAAAAGAGGCTCTAATTTGTTTATATCTAAATTAAAGGTTAATCAAATTTATAAAGGAAATCTAAAGAATTTAAATAACTATTAACGGTAAAAAATCTATTATTAAAATATAAATAAATCAATAATATTAAAATAAATACTTTTTACTTCATCATTAATATTTAAAATATTTTCAAACTTATGAGTAGAAAATAAATAAAAATCAGAAAAATCTTTAGGTTTAGTTTTTCTCTTATCCATAGATAAATTATTGTCCCATAAAAAAGTATTAATATCAAAACAATTTTTGAATAAATCTTCAAATGAATTTTTATTTCTTAATTGTTTAATTTAACAAACAATGGTGTATTAAATCAGAAGTTTTAGAAATGTAAATCGTTCTGCATTGAAATTGATCTATATTTATTTTTAATAAATAAAATAATTTTTCAATTAAATACAAAAAAATAGATGATTATAAATATGGTCAAAAAACCCCGATTCGGCCCTGTGACCTAAAGATATAAAAGTTTTTTTTTATTTTTAATTTTTAAAAGAGTATTAGATATTTTTGTGTAATTTAAAAAAAAAACAATGGGCAGGTAGTGACCACACCACCAATGGGGCAACAGCCGGGCTATGGTCCCGTATTCACTAACTACCTTGATTGCATCATGCTAAAAAAATTTATGAAGGAAAGAAAAATTATCAAAAAATCTTTCCCTTCACTTAAAATATCAAGTCAATCTTTTACAACAAGATGCACTCGGTGGTTAAAGCAATGAATATACGGGACATGGCAGCTATTTTGCTTAAAAATACTTGAACACCACCTTTTCCCCCGGGCATTAGGTTCGCCCCATCGTAGCATTGTGCGATCAGGTTCTTTGTCTAGATTATATTCTAACAAAAGATTGATGACAAGTGAGAAAATTTCTTAGGCATCAGATTTATGAGTTGCTTTCACAAATATAAAGCTTTCTGTAAAATCCAATTTTTCTATATATTTCTGTGTTAGTTTGATCTCTCTTGCGGATGAGAAGTATTAATGAATAAAAACACTTTAAAAAAAAGTAAATATTTTTAAGATAATAATTTTTAGATATTTTTGACGGAGCAAATTAAAATATATTATGTGGAAGAAATAAAATTACTATGTATTTTTTTTTGGGGGGGGGGGGGCAAATTCAATTATTTTGGGGGGGGGGGCAATCAAAAACTTGGGGAAGGGGTAGAATCGTGCCTGGTCCATATAGAGCCCACCCTCTTAATTTCAATGTTGAAAACCATGTTATTGCCTTTATTTAATATTAAACTCAAATAATTGCAACCTTTTATTCTAGTTATTTTTGTAAATAATATTAATTATTAAGTATACAAAATGTTTGGTATAATAATAATATGAATTTTTTTTTCTATTTAGATATCTAGTTTTATAGTAAATAATAGCCAAAAATAACTTTTTATATTAAAATATTTTTTTTCATGAAGCTTTTTAAATATGTTCTACTAGACCACCTAAAAACACGATTTGATTGATGATAGTAATTTATGGACATGATTTATTAAATGTAATAAGGAAAAATAAAAAATTTAAATTTTTAGATTTTTTTCTACTTTGTGTCAAATAAAATATGTAATATTAGTAATAACTTATATTAGTTTATAATTAAAGAGCACGTATTTATCTTCAAAATATTAAAAAAAATAAAGATCATAGCTTTAAAACTCTTGAAGTTATAGAGGTTTAAAATGCACCACAGCATTCGCGTCACAAATTTCTCACCCTACCATTCGCGAGTTAATAGATAGTTTGCCAGGTCGGGGGGGGGGGGGGGGGAAGGGGGGGGGGAATGGGAAGAGTCATGAACTATTTATTTTAATTTTTAATGTAAGAGTTTTATTTGCCTGGCTTTATTTGGTTTAACTAGCGGTTAGCACTTTGGGGTCTATATGAACCACAGCACTTTCTAAATTTTGAATATTTTCAAAAATGTTATATAATAGTGGCCAAAATTTGACTTTTACTTTAATATATAAACAAAACTAGTGTTAAAATTTGATTTAAGTCTAATAACAAATTTTGTTTAGAAATTAAAAATTCTATTGGAGTCCATATGGACCCCAGGTAAATTTCAGTGTCAAAAATTATGATATTGCCTCAATGTAAATTTAAACAACATGCAAAAAATATTTTTATATTAAATATATAAAATGATTGTATTTGTATAATAATGATATAAATTATTTTTTTTCCTCTTAAAAATATTTAGTTTTAACGATAAATAATAGCCAAATAATATTATTTATTTCCAAATATTTTTTTTCCATGAAATGTTTTATAAATGTTATGCTTGACCTTAAAACACGATTTGATAAATAATATTGGTATGTTTAATTGGCAAGATTTATTTAATGTAATATAAAAAAATAGAAAATTTCCGTTTTCAGATTTTTTCTACTTTGTGTTAAAAAATTTATAACATACATTAATGATAACTCATCTCAGTTTACAATTAATGAGCAAATATTTGTCTCTAAGATTATAAAAATAGTTTATTGCTTTGAATCTAAAAGTTGTAGAGGTTAATTATTGGTCGTATGTACTCCATTGTAGCATTCCCGTTACAAATTTCTCACCCTATATTCGCGGGTTAAACATTTTTAATGACTAATACAAAAATTAATAATATAAGGATACTTAATAATCTGCCGTTTATCTGTGAATTTTTTTGAATGTAAAAACAGCTCGTTTAAAATGTGTTCAAGTTTTTTAACTAAAATAAAATAGATCAACAAAACGTCTGTCAAGACTAACAAAAAGCTGTAACCTTTTGAGGATAGCAAGCGAGTCATTTATAGCGTGGTAAGATCAGCTTAGACCCACTTATATGAAGAACTAGATTTTGAAAAAGGAATCTTTTATTAAATTTATAATAAAAAACTAACCCTATGCTGTCAAATCGTCAGGTTGGGGTTTGATAACACAGGTCATAAAATATCAATGTTAGAAAAAACATGTGAAAACATAAAAGCATACATCCCTATTATGGCCTCATCTCATATATATTTTTCTTTTTTAGTTTCTTCCGCCTTCGACTCCTAAAATCCAGTGTTTAATTATTTGTAAGAGTTGGAGTTCAAAATATTTGGCAAAATTAGCCATATTTTGAACTCAACTCTTTACCATTTTTTACCCCCCCCCCCTATTTGAATAAGTTCAAATGAAAAAAAAATTTCCTTTCTCTCGCAAATCACCTCAAAAAAATTTCCTAATTTTAAAAATGAAGAATTCTCAAAAAATGCATTTTGTTTTCCTCAAATGAGCTCAAATGTCTTCTTTGAACATGCTGAATAACCAAGTGAATTCAATTGAAAAGTAAAAATCTGGAATTTCTGCGTTGTTAATGTTAATAGATACAAAGCCATTATACTAATGTGGGGCTTTTAAACAGATATAAGTTAAAAAATCGTAATATACACTCCTGTTCCTATATTCCTAGCGTAAAAAATTTAAGAAATACTGCAAAAATTTGCGATAACAATTTTTTTGATAAACTGGCAAATCAAATTGAAATTATTATATAAAACAGGACCCAAAAGCCGACCTGTTTGAATAGTAACGGAATCTCTGGCCAGAAATATTATTTTATATTTTCGACCCAGCCCGATTTATTTTATTTATCAAATTTAAGCCCGCCTAGAATTAATATATAGGAATTGAGACTACAAATAATTATTATTGAATAGTCTAAAATTGAACCTATAATTTCACATCCGTCGTCAACGAAGAATTATGATAACATCCACTAAATATAAAAAAATTTGACACCAATCAAAAATTAGTTTGGGTGTTATGGTCGTAAACCTAACGGTCACATTTCACATTGCTGCAAGGAGCCTAAAAACTCATTTTTTTCCAATAGTTTTGTGTAAAACCCCTATCAATCATTCAAACTTTGACCGACAAATATTGATTGGATTGCTATTATGTACTTAACCTTAAATCAAAAATAGCTAATAGGCTGGGCCAGACTAAAAATTTATAAGTTAACGAGTTGGGGGTGAGATGCTTTTACATTTTTACTACTTCTAGCCTTTAATTAAAAGTCTTTTACTTAAAGAATAATTTTCCAAGAATGGGCCAAATAAATAGTTAATAATAAATAAAATATTCTAATTTGTTACAAAATTTAGACGAGTGAAAATAAATTAAATTTCGCATTTTCAACTATTTTATAAACCGCATTAGAAGTTTCATTTAAGTCATATTAATAAAAAATTTTAATATATTTAATAAAATAAAGAATTTAGTTTTTTAAGCTTAGACAGTTTTATTTTGCCGTATTTGGGCAACCTAGTCAAATTAAACAAAAAACGCGAAAATTTGCAAAGGTTGCGTTATAATATTTGACAAAGTATGTTAATATGCAAATGCTTATACATTGAAGTTTTCTAATTTTGGCAGCCAAAATTACTTAAGGCAAAATTTGCAAATTTTTTTTATCAGTTTGAACTTTAAGATTATCACAGGGAACTGCTGCCAAATTTGGGTATAATTGCTTTTGAGTGTGAATTAGTTAAAAACGGCATTTAGTACCCAAGAATACCAAATTAAGGAAATATTATTAAAAAGTTAAGAAATTTGAGCTTGGTTCTTTAAAAAACTTATTAAAATTTTAATTATTATAATAAAATTTAAAAATAACAAACATGAGTTTGGCCATATAAAAATCTAAGTTTTCCAAAAATTACCCGGAGTACCTCACTCCAACTCATTTGAAAAAATTCCATATTGAAAAAAAAAAGAAAAGAGGTTCATCAATACTATCAAAACTCCGTTTTACCAAAAAATTAAAAAATTGAGTTCTTTTTTATTAAAATGAGGAATATTCATTTTTTGTAAATGAAATTTCATTTAAATATTTTTCACCCCCGTGAAAAAGTGAATTCCCTCATATTCACTTTTTTTTCCTCACCATTTACTAGAATTGAGGAATTCACTGCGGCTGAATTCTTTTTTATTAAACACTGCTTAAATCGGTCCATATCGAAAAAATGGCCTTTTTTGACCAAATTTACATATTTTGAGACCTCAGGAATCCCTAAAGAAAAAAATTAAGAATTCTTTTTCATATTAAAATTCCTTGTAACTTTTTATCTCAAATAAGGAGAAAGATAATTTTATAGTTTATCAAGCTCTTACATCATTTAGATACAGAATATACCGCGTCCAAACTTAATTACGACACGATATATTATCGTTTTAATAAAAATATGATTTTTGATTTTAACAGTTTAGCTAATTAAATATAAAAAAATAATTTAAATTTATTTTTGTTTTTAATTGTTTTTTGTTTTAGACATTTAAAATTTTCAATGTTTATGGCTGATTCACTAAGTTTGATTTGAAAAACGATAAACAGATTTGAAAATCTCTAATATGGCAGGTTTGATTTCTGTAGTTAGCTAATAACTCTCAATTTTTGTTGACTTATTTGAGATACAAAATGGCATTTGTTAAAACTGAATTGTACTTTTATGCAATATTCGTAACTTGATTAAATCGATTTTTTCTTGAGATGCATTCAACAGCGTTTTCAAGGAATTACCGTTAGAAGCATATTCGAAACATGGGTTAAATCCCTCGATGGATGTCCATAAAGACGAAATTGCACCCTTTCGATTCTTCCCCGGAGTAACTTTAAAAATTCCTTGAATGTAAATTTTTTTTGTGTGGTCGCGTCTTAGCCTGCAATATAAATGAACATTCTTCATCTTAATTATGTGATTGTATTAAACTTCGTTTCTAAATTGTACAAAAAACCCGAATTGTATGACTGCAGAAACTTTCCCCAGATTTTAAAATTTTCATATAAGAGCGCGTTCAGACTAATTTTAAGTTTATAAAAAATTTCAAACATTTTGAATTTTTTGACATTTTATTTTTTTTTTTTTCAAAATTTCTAAAAAACTTTTCTTTCAGAAAAACTATTTAAATGCTAATAAAAAAATTGGCGACTTTTTGTAATAAAAAACGTTCAATGTCAAAAGGTAAAAATTTTTCAAAAAATGAACTGAGTCTGAATGCACCCTAAAAAGAGAAAATTTTTTTATTCATCTTAAAAACGCACCAATATTAATATTATAGATTATTTAAATTCTACAATATCAGACTTCCATTCAGCCAGGCGCGTCCATTAGAGCAATATAGGCATTGTCTGAGCCCCGAATTTTATTTATGTGTAGCGCGCCGTCCGCCAATTACCGATTTAAAATTAAATACATCGAGCAGGAATCTCATATCTTAAGAATTGTTATTGTTGGCCTGGTGTATTAAAACATGGATTGTACGTTTAACTTAATGTTGACAGGGCTTGGACGCCGAAAAAACCTCTAATATCAATTAAAAAGGACAAAAATTAAATTAAACTTTTGGAAACTTTGTTGTGACTTATTCACCTTAATATGTTCAAAAATAAAATTACGTGAATCAAAAAATTGGCTTCCTATTGATTTTTCACCGATTTACAATGCCCTAGCCGGATAAAAAGTAGGTAACCATGGCTGGCTTATATGTATTGTTATATTATCGTAGCTTTTCCAAGAAAAGTAAGTCATAAATGTATTTAATACATATATAGGTAGTATAGTTTAATTCCTATGTTTTGCACATGAAAATTATTATTATTTATTTAATAGTACATTGATATTTCCAAAAATATTTTTAAGGTTCTAGAATAGATATATTTATATTGCATTACCAGTAGCTTCTTATTATGCTTTTAAAAATTCAATAGAATGGTAATTGGATGAATTAATTAAACCTATGTATAATTCAGGATAATGAATTAATGCAGACATCGACCGAGCCTCCGCTTCAAAAGTCTTCGGACCCTAAGACCCATACAACTGTTAGTCGAATATTTAATCAACCATTAAGCTTAACCGAAACTCAATATTTGAAATTCGAGGAAGGAAATAGCTGGGATGCCGCTTTTGAGGTAATATTTTTAACATTCAAAAGCTTTTTTTTTAAATAAATTTGGATTTACTTAGTGCGCAGGGAAAGGAGGTCAATCCATTTTAATCCGCCCTATTAATTTTCTCCTACCTAATCCAATTCACCTAATTTGTAGT
>JAUIRJ010000177.1:0-38341 GCA_030555515.1 Acutogordius australiensis | reverse complement strand
GAACTAAAAATAAGGTTTGGATAAGATTTAGATTATAAGGTTTAAGTTTTAAAAGTAGGGTTTGTTTAAAGTTATTTGCGTTATATTGCCTTATTACACAGGTAAATTTTTGAGAGTTATACAAACTACGGAGATCAAACCTGCCATCTTAGGATTTTCAAATCCCTTTACCCTTTTTTTTATCAAACTTATCGTCAGCTATAAACATTTAAATTTTTGAAAAAATGCCAAAAAAACACAAAAGATTCAAAATCAAAAATAATTCGAATTTTATTCTTTGCATATTTACAACAATAAAACTTTTAAATTCAAACTTCAAATAAAACTTTATTTAAAACGGATAATATATCGTGTCGTATTTAATTTGGGACGCGAAATATTTTGTATTATCTAAATGCTGATGTAAGAGCGTGATATTAATTAAAAAACTTTATTTTCATTATTTGATATGATAAATATAAGTTACAAGGAATGTGCATATGAAAAAAAAAATCTTATATTTTTTCTTCTTAGGGTATTCCAAATTTGTCAATTTGGTCAAAAAGGGCCAATTTTTGGATATGAACGGGTGTAAGGAGTCAAGGCCGAAAGAAACTAACAAAAACGAAATACATATAAGTGATAAGGCCATCATGGGGATACATTCTTTTATGTTTTCACGGGGGCCACGGTTGTTAATTGATATTTGTTGACCTGTGTTATGTATAACATAGGATCAAAGTGTTTCAATAATTTGAACATTATTAATTAAAAAAAATATGTTAATTTGTAAATCTAGCATTATTTGCCCCAATCAAAACATGCCTTATTTCGAAAAATGAATATAAAAAATACATAGATGATTTGCGCCATTGGAATCCGCTGTTTAGATTTTTAGGTAAGTCAATTGTTTTTAACTGTAAAAAAAATTAGAGCACGCCTTAATAAAAGAATTGGAGTTATTTGGAGAAAAACAAAACCCGATGGTTTTAATAGCAATAAAATTGTTTACAAAGCCCTGAAAAATATCATATTATAAAGCATAAAAATTATATAAAATTATAGTGAAGTCTGAATTGAACCTTCTTTTTTTAGTTGATGGTCGACTTAAAACACAGTACAAAAAAATCATGCTAATTATTTAGATTTTAAAACATTTTTGAAAATAAAACCTAAACATTCTCATTACACCAATTCGTCACAAATTTTTTAGCCATAGTTTGTCACCGCACTAGACAACGATATTCGGCTATCTACAACCCTGTTCATTAATAATTTTTTGCATCTACAACATATATTGAAATTTTATTTTGATATAAATATAATTAAATAATTATGTTTTAATGTAATGATGGCCTGAGGCAAGATTGCCTTAAATATTATTAAAATTTAGGCGTATTCAAGCTTAAATTATAGATATTTTGACCAATTCAATAAAATATATAAAATTTTATTTTTTGATGCTGAAATTCGTTGTTAATTATTTTTCAAACTTTAAATATTAAGCAAACTAAGAACTGACAATTACTTATTTCAATTAGATTTTTAACAGCCTCGTGTAATTAAAATATTGCTAAATTTCTAAAAATAAATTTGCTTGGCATCCGCTAATGCTAATTCTTCAGGGCAGTATGGGCATTTGACCCTATAGTAAAAAAATATATAGATAGATGAATAATTCGAAATACGTATATGGTTTGAATTTAGCTGCCTTATAATTTTTTAGCTTTTTCCACCACAATTTAAAAGTTGACTAGACCACCTGTAGATAAAATTAATCTGTGGTTCAACAGTTTAAATTCTACGCCTCATTAGTTTTCTCAAATAGTAAATTTGAATAAAACTTTAAATATAAATGAATAAATTATATAAGTCTGAATTAACATTCAACTAACCTTTAAACCTCATATATCAAGATAATAAATTATTGTTACCCACATAAATCAAAAAGATCTAAATGGAGGCCAAGACAACAAGTTTTAAAAATGCATGCAAAATAAAAAATATTGCTTCTAAAAACAACATGAGATTTATTTTAATTTATCAAATAAATTATTACTTTGAAACGTTAGCTAATTTATTTAAAGCTTCTTTCGAGATAACATGACCACATTTGAGACGCATGGGCGGATTTTGAGGAATTGCTTTTGCTGCCTTAGGATTGGGCAAGCGAATATTGGAATGAAATCGACACCGGTACTCTAAATCTATTTCAATTTGATAAATTATTTAGAATACATTTATTTAATTAAAAACTTTTAATTTTGTGTTTAGGTTTATAAAATAATACACACAAATATGTAGGTGTTTAAATTCAGAAAACTTTCTTGCCTTATTTACATTTTTTCCATATTTCAAATCCACTTAAAAAATAATTACAAAGCTATCAATAATTGCAAAAATGAAAAATGGAAATGGGAACAAATCTTTTATTTTTTAATTTGCAAAAATATTATTCAACAAAATTTTTGATTTTTAATAGTTAAAGACTCGTTGCAATAGATTAAAATGAAAAAAAAAACTTAAAAAATGAGATAAGATCAAATTGTTTTTAGACTTTCATAACAAAAAATCTTTGAATTTTACAGATAACACTGGACAACAAAATTTGGACGACCCTAAGCATCATTTATGGTAACTATGGTTTTTGGTCAAGTTTTTGGCGCTGATCACGAATATGAAATCAGATTTTTAGTTAATACCGATTTTAAGTTATTCGGTGTTTCAATTTTTGGGGTATTTTGGGCTTCTCTATCATAAAACCTATGTGTAAGAAATGTTAGTTTAAAAATATATTTAGATAACGGAAACATTCATTATTAACACAAGGGGTTTAATTTTTTTTATAATATTAACTTTTTTATTATTTTTCATTTTTATAAAATTAGTGGTTTTCGTCATAAAATCCGTTTTTTGATCCTAAACAACCTGAAATTGCTAATAATTTTAGGTAATATATCTTTTTTAGATATGTTTTTTATAAGAAATTTGGAATATGTCAATAGATTATTTGGAAAATTACAAGGTTATAGAAATTTTGTGAATTTTTTTATGAACTTTGGACGCGATAAAAATTTGAGGTGCATTGGAAAATAACTAAACTCGGGATTGTTATTGCAAGAAAATTATACAAAACCCTCAAATAGTTTTTTATGTTGTTTTTGTTGTTGTCCAGTGTAAATTAAAGTTACCATCATTGATATTTTTTATATAATGTATTGTACTGCTTTAAAATAAAAATTTATATAAAAAAATTTAAAAAACAAATAAAAATAAAACAACAATGTTAGAAATAATAAAAAAAAAAATTATTTTATTTATAAAACAACCAAAGGTTCTCATAAAAAACTTAAAAGCTTCTATGGTATGGCGCCTAGATCAAACCTCAAACCTAATTGTTTTTTTAGGACCTTTCATAAAATTATGTACCTAGGAATAAAAAAATATTGATTCATATAAATATTAATCGATAAATTTTTTTATAAAGTAAAGTGTTACCTGTTATAACAGAGTTGGACAAATTTTTTAAAACATATGAGCTAATATGAGATCAAACCTACTAACTGTCTTGACTTTCAAACCCGTTTACCGTATTTTCTATTTTAAACTTTGTAAATCAACTATATTAACATTGAAAATTTGTGTAATAAACAACGTCAGGATTAAAAATTTTAAAAAAATGAAAAAAAAAATATTAACGTATAAAACGCTCAACTGTTATTAAATAATTTTATTTCAAATCTGTAAAAATTCATGTCCTATTTTACAAAAAATATTTTGCATAACCTAAATGTAGATTATAAGACCCGGCCGTAATATTCGGCCCGGCTACGGCACAGCCCGCCCAACATATTCTCTAATCTCGGCATATACAAACCCCAAAATTTTATATTAAAAGCCAAAATTTCTTTTGTTTATGCAGAGTGTAGAAGTAATCCCCTCATCGTGTGATGATTAATTGCTAACATATTTAGTTCTTGTTAGTAATAGTAAGCAAATAAAAAGAAGGGAAAAGATATTTAAAAAATCACTCAGGGTCCCGAATTTGATCTAAAGTAATATTGGAAATCAAACTAGTTAGATATTTAATATTCGTTTAATTTAATTAAAAAATTAAAGTTATAATTGATTTCAATATAGAAAATAAATTTCATACTAGAGGTTGCAAAATCAGTGACTTGTGCTAAAATTGGCCATTTCTTTAATTGATATAGGGACCGGTCTATTATTTAAAAAAAAAATGAAAATACAATAATAAAGCCATCTTGTAGATTATTTTGCTGCAGTTTTGTAAAATCCGTACGAAATGATTGAATAGGCTGTAATTTATATATCCAATATTGCCTTTAGATATTATTGCCATAAAATAAGCAAAATGAAACCATTATAAAATTCAAGAAACATAAAAAATAATTATTGCGATAAAACGCAATGTATTACTTTGCCAAATTGTATACTCTTTTAATAATAATCTTACTTTTAGTTGCAAAGTTGATAAAACGATTCTTAAAATATTTCATTTTATAATGAGCCTGGACAAGCCTTTTTAAAAATATTAAATACCAAAAAAATTTCCAAAATCATCTAATATTAACCAATCTATAGAGAAAAAATAAAAAAACATTTAAGAGAGACAAAAAAAATTAATTTCCAATTTTAACAATTTTTTATAATTGGGTTTGGCCATTTGAGTTTATACATTTTCAAAAAAAATCCCACCTTAAATAAATATATTATTTCAGATTTTAAACTTTCATGAGTTTGGCCAATAAATAATAAATTAAGGAGAATGGAGAAAAAATCTATATCAAATAAACAATAAAAGGCCCACTAGCTTGGGTGAAAATGATGGCATTTAGCAATATAATGAGTTCTAGACAAAAAAATTAAAAATGGGTACATTCGTAGCTTAATCCCCATTGCAACATCGTATATTACTTAAATTTTTTGATAAGTCTTATCGATGTTTATAAATCTTTCTCGTGCAATATCAAATAATTGTACCGGTAATTCATCCCTAACATGAGAGTTCCATACACCTGTAACATGTCTCTGCTGCATCATTTGTTTAATATTTAAAAGAGCCGGGTAGGCTTTCTCACCGCACGCAAAAGCTAAATTACATGAACACAAAAATACATGATTATATTTTGGGCAAAAGAACCTATAAGTGACGATAACACCACTTATAGGATCAATCTTGAAATATGTAGAAAATAACCAAATTTACTGCAATAAAACTTTACCTTAAGCTGCTGTGTATATTGAATAAACATCTTACTATTCTTACACAGCTCGACAAATTTTTTAGAGTATATATACTTAATTAAGCATAAGGCTACTATCAGTTACACTTACACTTTGCAACCCAGCTATAAACATTAACAATTAACATAAAAAATAATAAAAAAAGACAAAAGATATGTAGATATTTTTGACAAAAAATTTTGTTGATATTTTTGACTACCTAAAATATTGCGGTGCATTTTAAAAATATTTGTAATTTAACTATTCTAAATTTTAAATGAGAAATTAAAGTTACAATTGAATTAAAAAAGATATAAAATAATTTCTCGCGTTTTTTACTTAAGAAGTTTTAAGATTAAAAAATCAGTCTACCAAATATCCCCATTTTTATGATTCCCCATAGGCCTCGTTCCGAAGATATTGGGAAAAAGGAAAACATAAAAGAATAGACCTTGTTCACTGAAGCTAACTTCACTGAGCATTCATAAATTTTTGCTGACCTAAATTATAACAACCCAACAGCCAAGGGACTATCCGTCGAAAACCCCATAAGTGAGCAGGCCTCTTTAACGAATATTTCTTCAATTTCGTGCCACGCGTAAACGCTATCGTAAAAATTGGCAGGTTACAGGCATGATTGTCGTATTCACAACAGGCAGTCCATTATAAAGATTTTCCTAGGATTCCTCCATAATCTTACCCACATCTTTTCTGTCAGGAATCGTGTCTGGGCCGTTATACACCAAAGACCCCATCAATTTTTGGAATTCCTTGGTGTTGGTAGCGGCAAAGGGTGCAAAGCTTTTTGGCCGCATAGATTAGGGCCATTTTAGTTGGTTTAAGGATGGACCGGAGGTCGCGGATATATTGAAGTCATCGGTAATATCTGAATGTACAGGACCTTTTGACGTGCTCGGCTGGCTAATATTGGAGTAATCACCCAGAGTTTGTGGAGACGTTAAAATTTTCATAAAATTTAATTTGTGAATCTTAAATTCAAGTGACTATTTCGTGCCATCAGCTTGTCATGATTTAAGTTTGCCCATCTAATAAATAATAATCAATTTGTTTTTATATATTCTGGAAACATATCAACCTTTGGTAATAAATATTATTTAAAACTATTTACATTAAAAATGTTTCTTACTATTTGTAGTCACCTCTGCCAAACTTAGGTCTAAACTGGTAATTAGCTCAAAAACCTAACGAAAAAGTGGGACTGCTATTTGGCAACTTTTTTATATACTTCGTTAAAAATAATTTTTGGATGAAGTTCCCTTTATTTATAATGACAAAAAAATAACAAAGTTTTTGATCCGTTTTTTTATTTTATCAGTAGCCTTATTTTCAGTTTAAAACTTCAAATGTTATATTTTGAATGTTACAATAGGTATCATAATTTTTCTGTTTTAGATATAGCAAATATTTCGTCCATACGAAATAAAATTGCTGCTCCGATAGGTTTTTTAATACAAAGGTCAACAAATATCAATGCAAAGAATAAGTTTATGGAAACATTGTAAGCATGCATCCACATGATGGCCTTATCTCACATATTTTTTCCGTTTTACTTATTTTCTTCCGCTGTTGGCTCCTTATATCCGCTTAATAGCCTTTTTAACAAATTTTTCGACCTTAAGAATACCCTAAAAAAGAAAAATTTGAAAATCTTTTTTTCATATAAAGATCCCTTTTAACTTATATTTATCATCTCAAATAATAAAGAATTAAAATTTTTTAGTATATCAAGCTCTTACATCAGCATTTAGATAAAATATATTATCGGTTTGTAATAAAATATTCAACGTTTAAATTTAACAGTTTAATTGTTGTAAATATGCAAATAATTTTGATTAATGTTTGTTTATGAATCTTTTATGTTTCATTTTTTCTAAAATTTTCAATGTTTATAGCTTTCTAACTAAGTTTGGTAAGAAAAAGGTAAACGGATTTGAAAAATCACTAAGATGGCAGGTTCACTCCGTAGTTAGCTCATGACTTTCATAAATATGTTGACCTGTGCTATACAATAATCCACTTAGCGTCGCTTGAACCATTGATATCTCTATGGTTTATTTTTATTGCTTAACCCGCAAATGCCTGGGTGAAATTTATAACGCGATTGTTACAGTGGAGTCCATATGGCCCAAATTTTTAAACCATAACTGTGGTCTTCAATTATAAACTAATTTAAATTATCATTAAAGTATATTGTAAATTTTATCAACAAAGTAGAAAAAATCTAAAAAAATAGAAATTTTTTATTTTCTATATTAAAAATAAATCTTGTCAATAAACGTGTATTATTATTATTGATCAAATCGTGTTTTTTAGGTCTAGTAGAACATTTTTAGAAAGATTCATTGAAAACAAATATTTTGGAATAAAAATTATATTTAGCTATTATTCACCTTAAATATTAGATATTTTAAAGAGAAAAAAATAATTCATATTTTAAATATATAAATCAAACATTTTATATACTTAATATGTAAAAATTGGTAAAATGAATAATCATAAAATAAGGTTGCAATTATTTAAGTTTAGTATTCACAATGAGGCAATATCATGGAACTTATGACGGGGATTCTATAAAAAGGAGCCAAAAAAAAGACGGAAGACAAAACTAGGAAGAAACAAAAATTATATATGAGATTTTAGCCAAACACATGGGGATGCATTTTTGGGGTTATGTTTTTATAAAATTCACGTTTCTGACATTAAAATTTTGTTGACCTGTGGGGGTTTTTAGACTCAATCACGCTTAATGTTGGGAGCCATGAGGGGCAAACTATAAACCCATTCCCCCCCCCCTTTTTCTAAACAATTTTTTAGTTTTATTTTTCAGGGATGAGCAAGTTAATCAAAAAAATTAACTAAGTTATGTAATAATTAAACCAAATTTTTATCGAGCGAATAGTTTTAATAGTGTACCCCATTTTAGCTAAGTTATAGTTAAAATAACATTATTATGTAACTAAGTGAAATAGTTAATACGGGTAAGAAGCTTTAATTGCTTTATTAAATCAAAATAATTATGCTTTTGGCCTAGCATACACCACTCCTAATTAATTCAAAAGATTTTCTGATAAACTCATTGCTGCCAAAGTTTTGTGAAAAAACCCCCCAAAAGCAATTGACATAAGCTGTGTTAAAAAAACTAACCATAATTTTTAAAAAATTAACTAATAAAATTCTTAGTTATATGAAAAATATTTTATCAAGCACATAGTTAATAGTTAACACTTATCTAGGTTTTAGCTAAAATTTAACTATAACTATAACATAGTTAAGTTATCGATAAATTTTGCCCATCCATTCCATATAAAAATGATTATTTTTTAAGCGCTCTCCCACAATTTTATTAAAACCTAGAAAAGTACTTTTTTATGGCTAGTATTTTAAAAACAAAACGGCACTAAGGAAGAGCTTTTTATACTCCCACCCCCAACTTCCCAATTTCTTTATAATTTTGAGAGGCAAGGCATTAATTCCATTAAATTGGTATTTTAACATATAACAATTTTTTGCAAGGGCATGTTATATGAACTAACGTGATAATTACACTTACACCTATCTTTACAAATATTTATATGTCATTTTTAATTTGTTTTTTTGCTATAAGATCAAAATGGCGTTATCACACAAGTAGAAAAGGATCAACTTAACAAATCAATGATTTTTAAAAAAATTTCAATTTTTAATTGGATGGGCATAAAATAAAAAACCTTTGCTAAAGTTAAATTATTTTGCCTCTATTTTGCCTAAGAATTTCAGTCTGAAAAATACAAAAAAACGAACGTGAAATTAAAAAATATAAGTTTATAAATATTTATATAGAATATATAGCATCCATTGAAAGGTGTACTGAATTTGATAAAGAATATTGAAAATAATTAAATTAAACGATGATAACATAGGTCAACAAATTTTTAAGAGTTATGAGCTAACTTCCGAAACCAGATGTGTTATCTTGAAGATTTTCTCAATTCCTTTTAATGTTGTTAAATATAATTTTAGTAAGCCAGCTACAAACAAAGAATATTTTTGAAAAAATGTTTAAAAAACAAAAAAACTCAGAAACAATATCAATATTATTTAAATTCTAAACCGATTAATTACATAGTATTCTATCATTAGATTGGCGTTCTATCCTAAACTCAATGAATGTTAATATATTAGCTAATTTATTAAAAATAATTATTTATTACTTTATGATAAAAAATATAAGTTAATAAAATTATTTTAATATAAAAAAATTCTTATAATTATTTTCTTTAGTTAGCATAATATCTATTTGGTTAAATTTACGTTAATAGATATATACCTAAAAAAATAGTTAAAGTCTAAAGAAACTTTAAAAAATATAACTTATGGGGAATATAAGGCCATTATATACATTTCCACTAATGTCATTAATTTCATTCTTCGATCTTTAATTTTTATTGACGATGTATAATAAAATATTAAGTTAAGTTATAATTTTTAAATTTTTTTTATAATTATTAAAAAACTTGTTATTATAGAAAAAAGTATCTAGCACTAAAAATTCAAACTGGCCTTTTTAAAAAACTTATTAAATTAAAGTGCATTATAGTCTATTCATTATTAACAAAAATTAAAAAAAAAATTGCACATTTATAACGTATTTTAAACACTAATAATTATGATTGACAACTTTTTGTAAAATGCATTTTGTATCAGTAAAAAATTATTATGTTTAAACCCTAATAAACTCTGAATGCTCCCTACCCATACAACAACAAAAAATTCGAAAATTTTTAATAATTAATGCTGCCTACGGCTTATGTCTATTAAAAGAAAATAGATGCACCTTATCACAGGTTCCAAATCCTTCTGTTTTAAGGCCTGAAGAATGAGGTTGAGTTGAATAAAATGCTCTTTTTGAGAATCATAAATAGTTATACCAGATTCCCATATATTTAATACTCAACTCAAACCTTTATCAAAACATTTTCTACTGAACACAAACCATGTCTTAAAAAATGTTCACATATTACCCTTCATTTAAAACCTTGATGCCTGTAGGATTGTACAAAATTAGGATCTAAGGATGCATCATAATAGTTTGAAACAAAATTCTATAAATGACTACAACTACTAAAAACCTTTTCAACTAACTTTCCAAATTTTGAAATTCCTCCATGAATATCTTCGCGATCATTAGAGTTTTTGACAAGAGAGTCTTTTAAAAGATTTAAATATTCACACACCAAGAACTTTGATAAGGATATTGAACCATTTTCGATATCATTTTTAATATTAAAAACGTCAAAAGTAAATAAAGACAATATAAATCCGCAAACCCTTTATAAATGCTTTAGTTTTATTCAAATTAATAATAGTTCCATTAAATATATTTTCCAAGGCTTTATCAAGATTGTGAATTTTAGCTGAAATATTCCTTTAACTCTTTATCAGCTGGTCCTAAAATTTCCATTGGATTGATTCAAATGTCCGGCTGGTCCTTTAGAATTTAAACACAATTTGTGGTAAATGTCGAGGCTCTTTTCAAGACCCTTTCTAAAAAAAAAAATTCGCTTTGATTGCTCCCCAAATAATTGAATTTGTCTTCTTCAAAAAAAATACATAGCTAATTTTAAAAAGTTTGTCCTTCTCCCCAAATACATAGTAAATTTCATTTTTTGCCTCCCAAAAAAATTAAATTTGTTCTCCTCAAAATCGTATAAATTTTTTTCTTTCACATAATATAATTAAATACCCTCCGTCAAAAATATCTAAAAAATATTATTTCAAAAATATTTAATTTTTAAATGCGTTTTTATTAATCAACATTATCCGCCAGAGATTAAACTAACATTGTTATTATTTCTTGTTGTTATTCTTTTAATAGAAAAAATTATAATTTGTGAAAGCAATCCTTTTATATGATGCCTATGAAATTCTTTCACTTCAGTCATCAATGCACTTTTGTTTGGTATTACGGGGGGGGAAAAAAGGTGATACTATAATGCTATGATAAGCCGAACGTTGTTGGCGGTTGCCAACAGTGGTGTCCGCATTTCTAGCAGAATCAGTTGGACACCATGTCCTATGCTTTGACCAATTCTTTAACCATCGATTCTTAATACCAAAGACAGTCCTTAAAATTTTAAAAAGTGAAGCAGTTTTTTTGAAATTTTTCTTCCTTTCATAAATTTATTCAACGTGATGCAATCAATCATGCGGTAGCCTACCTCGGCCGTTGCCCCATCGGTGGTGTGGTGATTCAACATTGTTTTTTTAAATACACAAAATATTTATCAATCTTTAAAAATTAAAAATAAAAACTTATAAATTACACATATTTATAATCATCAATTTATTTTTTTGTATTTATCATTTGAAAAATTATTTTATTTATTGTAAATATTTATAGATCAATTTCAATGCAACGACTTATCTTCTAAACTTCGGATTTAATACATTGTGGAAATTTTTCAATTAAGAAATAAAAAATATATTTAAAGATTTATTTAAAAAATCGCTTGATATTAATACTTAAATGACAATAATTTATCTATGGATAAAGAAAATAGCTTTTTTTCAATTTTTATTTAAGTTTGAAATTATTTAAATTTAATGATGAAGTAAAAAGTATTTAAAATAACATTATTGATTTATTTATTGATCCTCTTTGATAATAGATTTTTACCGATAATATTTATTTAGGAATCTTTCGATTCCCTTTATAAATTTGATTATCCTTTTTAGATATAAATAAATTGTATTTTCTTTAAAAATAAAAAATATTGATAAAAATTCATTATCAAAAAGAAATTGACGTAGCCAAATTTTTAAATAAGAAAACTTAATAATTACAAATGAATGTTACTAATGATTTTGTTAAATTTTTATATGATTACGTGTTTATTTTCTAATCTATTTAACATTTTCCCTATAAGTTTGCGTTTGCTTCTCCATCGTCGAAAGTTGTGAGTCATTATTTTTTTGTTGGGGAAAAATAATCTCTCAGTAGGATGGCAGTAGCGACCTGCGTAAAAAAGATTTTATTTTTTGGTCTTTCGAAATACTTTGAAAATCATGGCGTTGAATTTGATGAATTTTATGTAATTTGGTCACAAAACAACCTCTAAGCATAAGATTCATGCAAAACACTGCTCATAATCAGCTAATTATATTTACTATTTTACATAATTTGTTGTACTAATATTAATTACTTTCAGAATATAACTAGTGTTTTTTCATATATAGAATTCTACCATTTTTTTTATACAATTTAAATTTTCATGATAATTATTTTAAAAAATCCAATTAATTCATTTTTCATTCATATAAACATAAGTTTTTAATTTTCATGTGCATTGATATCAAATGGTAAAATTATAATAATTAATTTCCAAAACTCATAATTTTTTTAAGCACTTAATAATAGTGAAAACAATTAATTTTACTTCAGATATCCAAATTATATTTGCAACTATTTTTTTTCCATTTTATGAATATAATAAATTAATTATGAATTTGTTAAAGTTTGGGGGGGAACTTCTGTTGCACATGGAGATTAGATGTTAATTTGTTCCCGAAGGCGGCAAAAAATTTCTGCCCCTAAAAAATTTTTTACCCTCTCTCGAAAAAAAGGAATAACCCCTGTAAAAGTCTATATGTTTCTTTTATTATTTTAATATGTTATAATAAACTTTTAGAAAGTAATATTAATTATAATTTCTTACTTGGGAGGAGTTTTTTTTATTCTACGTTATTTTTATAAATTATTCTAGGCTGGTTTTTTTTGTGACTTTAGAATAAATATATAAGTCAAATGTAAATAAGATTTAATTTAATAACAATTGTTTATTGTAAATTATTTTATTGAGGTAGTCATTCACCCGCTTAATTTTTTTTTATAAGGGCGCGTTCAGACTCGTTCGTTTTTGGAAAAATTTTGGGTGTTTTAAAAATTTAAAATTTTTTAAAATTTTTTGAGATACAATGCTTGGAAACAAATTGTCGCCAATTTTTTGTAATTAGCTTTTGGTTTTTCTAAAATTAAAAAATAAAAAAAATTCAAAATTTAAAATTTTTGAAATTTTTGAAAATTTTTCAAAAAATGAAATGAGTCGGACGCGTCCAAATCTATAACATAATCAAAAAAAATTTTAATGTGTTTTTTAATCCATGATCCAAATTTTCAATTTAATATAATGAGACATTAAATTTTACTTATCTTCAATTTCAATTTGTTATTTAAAAATATTATTAATACCCGTCTATAATATTTAATATCAATTTGGGAGAAAATAACGGATCGTAAATAAAACAAAAAATGTTTATTTTAATCGACAAAACAATTTGGTTACATTTTGAATCCGGTCTCTTTTTTGTTTTTATCGCCTATTACGCATTCGTAATGATATGAAATTACAGCTTTCACAATGTATTATCGTTCAATCAGTTTTTTCATCATTATTTTGTCAATTACCTATGGATAAACTAATTATATAGATTATTAATTAAATTTATTCCTGATTTTAATATATTAATATAGGCCTATAATTTTAATTTTTATTCCTGATTCTAATATATATAAATATATACCTATAAATTTAATTTCAACATCTTCAAATTTAATTTTCGGATTTAAATAATTATAAATATATGCCTATAGGCTTAATTATAAATAATTTTTAAATAATTTCGTTAAACAAAAGGGGTTCGTATTGTCGTAATATCTTAATTTAAAGATTTTAATATTATCAGAATTAATTTTTTCTTATGTAAAAAAAATTAAAAGTAATTTATGCATAATTAAAGGTTTTCAAAAACATATTTTCATTCGTTTATTCCCGTAAATAAACCCCTCTTTTTTTATGAAATGTTTATATTTATCAAGAAATTTATATAAATTTATTTTACTCTATAAAATGTTTATATATTTTTTTTGGTTAAAGACATTATTCAATACATTCTTCCTAGGGCGGGGGGGGGGGGGGGCAATCGGGGGGGGGCTTTCGCCGGGCCCGCGCGGTATAGTGGCGTGATAACTAAAGGAAGGGTTTTATTTCCCGTCCCTACTGATTCTTATGATTGTTACTTACCCCCCAAAATTTGGAAGTAATTATTAAGGACTTTTATAAATAATGTTTATAATAACAAAAATATATTCGGTTTAAAATGAAATTTATAAATTGATATATTATATTCAATAAATTTTTATATTAATGATTTAATAATATAATGAATTTATATAATAAAATATTATATTCTAATATTAGTAATATTATTATTTATATATTTTAAATGTAATTTAATTTTATATTTAATTGGTATTTTAGTTGGAAAATTTTACTATGGGAGTTTCCTTAGGGATGCCTTAAATTCTTCTTTTATTATATTAATTATACCTTAATTATGTGTTAATTAACTACTTTTTCACTAATAAATCAAATATTATAATTAATTTTATAAATTCTAAATCCTTGTTTACCCCGTTGTATAGGAAAAAATATATTAAAGGTGTATAATTTATGTGCAAAAAGCAATAGAGAGGTGGAAATGTAAAAACTAAAATAGCAACTAATTTGTTGCAACTTTTTTAAATAGTTAGTTTAATGTTCATGTGGAAGATTTGTTAGAAATCTATCTCTTTCTTTTTAATATTAAAATATTTGGCTTGGGAAAAGTTTTTTAAAATATTTTAAAAGAAATACATTATATATTATAGGCGCAAGCATTGTAAAAGCTTATATACCTCTTTCATGATTAGTATTTGTAAGTATTCAATTGCCAAATAACATTAATTTCCATTTATTATCATTAAATTTTTTTACTATTAATGGCCACATAATACAATCGTCATTTTTAACCAGCGAGGGTAGAGTGATAAATTTGTAACGCGAATCTACAGTGGGGTTCATACAAACCCCAATTTTAAACTCTCTATAATTTAAAAAATTTTAAAGCTATCGTCTTTTTTTTTTTTTATAATTTGAAAGAGAAATACGTGCTCTCTAATTATAAACTAATAAAAGTTATGATTAATAAATATGGGCACGTGCAAAGTGAGTTTTTATTCGTCATGAAATTTTCAAAATTTTTAGAAATTTCATTTTGTAATAAAATGCAAATTTTCAAAAAGTTGCACAATTTAATATATGCACATAAAAAGCTTTTTCTGAAATAAAAAATTTTTGAAAATCTTACAAAAAAAAATAAATTTTCAATATATTAAGAACTTTCCAAGTCTTACGAATTTGCACGTGTCCTAATTGTAAATTTTTATTGGACAGGCCACGTGCATGAGTTTTTTTTTTGCGAAATTTTTTTAAAACTTTAAAAAAATTTATTTTGAAATAAAACGCAAATTTTAAAAAATTGCCAAATTTAGTATATGCGCTTAAAATGTTTTTAAATCAATTTTTTTTTAAATTTTGAAAAAAATAAAATTTTTAAGATTTTCAGAATTTTTAAAATTTTACGATAAAAACTCACATTGCACGTGCCCCAAAGTAGAAAAAACTAAAAAAATTTCAATTTTTTAATTTTTTTATATTACATTAAATAAATCAGGTCAATAAAATTTTTTAGTTTTTTCGATTAAATCGTGTTGCTACGTGCAATGTGAGTTTTTATCGTAAAATTTTAAAAATTCTGAAAATCTTAAAAATTTTATTTTTTTCAAAATTTAAAAAAAAATTGATTTAAAAACATTTTAAGCGCATATACTAAATTTGGCAATTTTTTAAAATTTGCGTTTTATTTCAAAATAAATTTTTTTAAAGTTTTAAAAATTTCACAAAAAAAAAAACTCACTTTGCACGTGCCTGTCAAATAAAATTTACAATAAGGCACGTGCAAATTCGTAAAATTTTGAAAGTTCTAATATATTGAAAATTTATTTTTTTTGTAAAAATTTTCCAAAAATTTTTTATTTCAGAAAGCTTTTATGTGCATATATTAAATTTAGCAACTTTTTGAAAATTTGCATTTTATTACAAAATGAAATTTCTAAAAATTTTGAAAATTTCACGAAAATAAAAACTCACTTTGCACGTGCCCATATTCATTAATCATAACTTTTATTAGTTTATAATTAGAGAGCACGTATTTCTCTTCAAATTATAAAAAAAAAAAGACGATAGCTTTAAAATTTTTTAAATTATAGAAGTTTAAAATTGGGGTTCGTATGAACCCCACTGTAGCATTCGCGTTACAAATTTATCACTCTACCCTTCGCTGGTTAAAAATGACGATTAGTATGTGGCCAATAATTTAAAAAAAAATTTAATATTAATAAATGGAAATTAATGTTATTTGGCAATTAATATGCCTAATACTAATCATGAAGAGGTATAAACTTTTAATGCTTGCGCCTATAATATATAATGTATTTCTTATAAAATATTTTAAAGCAATTTTCTAAGCAAAATATTTTTAATATTTACCAAAGAGAGATAGATTTCTAACATATTTTTCCCCATGAGCATTAAACTACTTCAAAAAGTTGCAACAAATTAGTTGCTATTTTAGACTTTACATTTCCACCTCTCATGCTTTTTGCACATACTTCTATACACCTTTAATATATTTTTTTCCTATACAACTTAAGGCCAAACAAGGATTTAGGGTACCTAGAATTAATTATAATATTTGATTTATTGATGAAAAAGTAGTTGATGCAAATACATAAAATTATAGGTATAAACAATATAATAAAAGAAGAATTAAAGGCATCCCCTAAGCATGCCATATCCCCACCCAAATTAAAATTTTTAGTGCATATACCCCCCCCCCCCCCCCCCCCCAACTAAAATACCAATTAAATATAAAATTAAATTACATTTAAAATATGTAGCATTAATAATATTCGTTGTGTACTTGAATATAACCATTTTTATTATATAAATTCATTACATAATTGTATCATTAATATAAAAATTTATTGAATATAATATATCAATAATATAATTTCATTAAAACCAGATATGTTTGTTTATATAAACATTATTTATAAAAGTCCTTAATGATTACTCAAATTTTAAAAAGCAAAATTAAGTAACAATCATAAGAATCAGTAGATTTCAAACTAAAACACTATGGCACCGCACTATGCCGCCGAAGGCGGCAAAAAAATTTTTTTTGAACCTCCCCCCCCCCCAAGCTTTACAAATTGCTACGCCCTTGATTAAAGGTATGAACAATGTCTTTAGCTGCTTAAGCCAAATATATAAGCATTTTTATAGAGTAAAATAAATTTATACTCAATTTCTTGATAAATATAAACATTTCATAGAAAAAGAAGGGTTTATTTTCAAGCAAGAAAATGTTTTTGAAAAACAACAATTATGCATAAATTGCTTTTAATTTTTTTAACCTTTCATAATGGATCTTTTCTAATTCTGATAATATTAAAATCTTTAAATTAAGATACTTTGACAATACACAACCTTTTTGTGGCACCTAATTTTAAAGTATTTGAAATTAAGCCTATAGGCATATATTTATAATTATTTAAATCAGAAAAATTAAATTTGAAGATGTTGAAATTAAATTTATAGGCATATATTTATATATATTAGAATCAGGAATAAATTTAATTTGAAAAAGCTGAAATTAAAATTATAGGCCTATATTAATATATTAAAATCAGGAATAAATTTAATTAATAATCTATATTAATATAGTTTATCCATAGGTAATTGACAAAATAATGATGAAAAAACTGATTAGACATTAATACATTGTGAAAGCTGTAATTTCATATCATACGAATACGTAATAGACATTTACCACTAAGCTCACTTGAGACCGGATTCAAAATGTAACAAATTGTTTTGTCGATAACAAAATTATTTTTTGGGAAATTTGCGATCCAATATTTTTACTCTAAACCGATATTACCGATATAGGTTGGGTTACATAATATTTTAAATAACTTAATTGTTGATGTTGAAGGTCAAAGTAAAAATTTAATATCTCATTATATTAATTAAAAATTTGGATCCTCAATTAAAAAACACATTAAATTTTTTTTGATTATGTTATAGATTTGGGCGCGTCCAGACTCATTTCATTTTTTTGAAAAATTTTAAAAATTTCAAAAATTTTAAATTTTTTGAATTTTTTTTATTTTTTTTCAATTTTAAAAAAACTTTTCTTTCAGAAAAACTATTTAAAAGCTAATTACAAAAATTGGCGACTTTTTGTAAAAAAGCGTTCAATGTCAAAAGGTAAAAATTTTTAAATTTTTAAAAACTTTAAAATTTTTCAAAAAAAACGAACGGAGTCTGAACGCGCCCTTTTATAAAAAAAAAATTAAGCGGGGTTCATACTACCTCAATAGAATAATTTACAATAAACAATTGTTATTAAATTAAATCTTACTTATTAATTTGACTTATATATTTATAAAAAGTCACAAAATTAAAAATTAACCTAGAATAATTTAAAAAAAATAACGTAGAATGAGTCACTAAGCCCCCCTCCCAAGTAAAATTAGAATTAATAATACTTTCTAAAGTTTATTATAACATATTAAGAATAATATTAGTTTATATGTATTTAGACTTTTACAGGCCCGATTCTAGCTTTTCCATTTCGGGGGGGGGGGGGGGGGGGGGCAAAAAAACTTGTAAGGGGGGGCAGAAATTTTTTTTTTGCCGCCTTCGGGGGCAAAATTGGCAATAATATACATGTACAACAATAGAATCCATGGTCAATATTTTTTTAACAAATTCATAGTAATTTATTATATTCATAAAATAAAAAAAAATGATTGCGTTTATAATTTGGATATGTGAATTAAAATTAATTGTTTTCACTATTATTAAGTGCTTAAAAAGATATGAGATTTGGAAATTAATTTGAAGTATAATTTTACCATTTGATATCAATGCGCATGAAAATTAAAAATATGATATATATGAATGAAAAATGAATTATTTAAAACTTTGGATTTTAGAAAATGAATAGTAAAATAAGATTAATTATCATGAAAACAAATTGTATAAGTATGCTAATTTGGAAGAATATATATGAAAAAACACTGGTTATAACTAGTAATTAATATTAGGGTAAAAAATTAAATAAAACATGAACATAAACGTTTAATGCGCATTAAAAAACATTGCAACCATGTCTTAAAATAGTAAATAATTAGCTGATTATGAGCAGTGTTTTGCATGAATCTAACAATTTTATGCTAGAGGTTGTTTTGTGATTAAATTATAAAATTCATCAAAATTCAACGCCACAGTTAATGATTTTTCGTGTCCTAGAAGAACCAAATCATCTTTACGCAGGTCACTGCTTGCCATCCTACTAGAAGTTATTTTTCTTAAAGAAGAAAATGTGGCCTCACAACTCGACGTTGAAGAGCCAAATAACAAACTTATAGGAAAAATGTTAAATAGATTAGAAAACGCATCTTTGTAATCATATAAAAATTTAACAAAATCATTAGTAACACATTCTTTGTAATTATTAAGTTTTCTTATTAAAAATTTGGCTACGTCAATTTCTTTTGATAATGAATTTAATCAATATTACTTATTTTTAAAAGAGGCTCTAATTTATTTATATCTAAAAAAAGGATAATCAAATTTATAAAGGGAATCGAAAGATTCTAAATAAATATTATCGGTAAAAATCTATTATCAAAAGAATCAATAAATAAATCAATAATGTTAAAATAAATACTTTTTACTTCATCATTAAAATTTAAAATATTTTCAAACTTAAATAAAAATCAGAAAAATATTTAGGTTTAGTTTTTCTTTTATCCATAGATAAATTATTGTCATTTAAAAAAGTATTAATATCAAAACGGTTTTTGAATAAATCTTTAAATGTATTTTTATTTCTTAATTGTTTAATTTCTAACAAACAATGTATTAAATCAGAAGTTTTAGAAACATAAATCGTTGCATTGAAATTGATCTATAAATATTTTTAATAAATAAAATAATTTTTCAAATGATAAATACAAAAAAATAAATTGATGATTATAAATATGGTCAAAAACCCCGACGCTTCGGCCCTGTGACCTGAAGATATAAAAGTTTTTTTATTTTTAATTTTTAAAAGAGTATTAAATATTTTTGTGTAATTTAAAAAAAAAACAATGGCCAGGTAGTCACCACACCACCGATGGGGCAACAGCCGGGGTATGGTCCCGCATTCACTAACTACCTTGATTGATTGCATCACGTTGAATAAATTTATGAAGGGAAGAAAAAATTTCAAAAAAAAACTTTCACTTCACTTAAAATTTTAAGACAATCTTTTACAACAAGATGCAATCGGTGGTTAAAGGAGTGAATACATGGGACATGGTGTCCAGCTATTCTGCTTAGAAATACTTGAACACCACCTTTTCAGCCGGGCATTACGTTCGCCCCATCGTAGCATTGTGCTATCAGGTTTTTTGGTTCTAGGTTATATTCTAACAAAAGATTGATGACAAGTGAGAAAATTTCATAGGCATCAGATTTATGAATTGCTTTCACAAATACAAAGCTTTCTATAAATTCAAATTTTTCTATATATCTAATAACAACAGAAATAATATCTATGTTAGTTTAATCTCTCTAGCGGATGAGAAGTGTTAATTAATAAAAACACATTTAAAAAAATTAAATATTTTTGAAATAATATTTTTTAGATATTTTTGACGGAGCAAATTTAATTATATTATGTGAAAGAAAAAAAAATTTATACGTTTTTTTGGGGGGGGGGGGGGCAAATTTAATTTTTTTGGGAGGGCAAAAATAATTTACTATGTATTTTGGGAGGGGGGGGGGGGACAAACATAAAATTACTATGTATTTTTTTTTTGGGGGGGGGGGGGGGGGGGCAAATTAAATTATTTTTTGGGGGGCAAAAAAAAACTTTTGGGGGGGCCTTTGCCCCCCCCCCCCCCCCCCCCCAAAAGGGGTCTAGAATCGTGCCTGGACTTTTACCACAAATAAATTCTAGAGGCAGCCAGACTTTTGGAATCAATCCAATGGAAATTTTAGGACCAGCTGATAAAGAGTTAAAGAATATTTCAGCTAAAATTCACAATCTTGATAAAGCCTTGGAAAATATATTTAATGAAACAATTATTAATTTGAATAAAACTAAAGCATTTATAAAGGGTTTGCGAATTTAATATTGTCTTTATTTATTTTTAACGTTTTTAATATTAAAAATGATATAGAAAATGGTTCAATATCCTTATCAAAGTTCTTGGTGTGTGAATATTTAAATCTTTTAAAAGACTCTCTTGTCAAAAGCTCTAATGATCACAAAGATATTCATGGAGGAATTTCAAAATTTGGAAAGTTAATTGAAAAGGTTTTTTAGTTATTGTAGTCATTTATAGAATTTTGTTTCAAACTATTATGATGCATCCTTAGATCCTAATTTTGAAAATCCTACAAACATCAAAGTTTTAAATGAAATAATATGTGAACATTTTTTAAGACATGGTTTGTGTTCAGTAGCAGATGTTTTGATAAAGGTTTGAATTAATTATTAAATATATAGGAATCTGGTATAACAATTTATGATTCTCAAAAAGAGCCTTTTATTCAACTCAACCTCATTCTTCAGGCCTTAAAACAGAAGGATTTGGAACCTGTGATAAGGTGCTTCTGTTTTCTTTAATAGACTTAAGCCGTAGGCAGCATTAATTATTAAATTTTTTTGAATTTTTTTTGTTGTATGGGTAAGGAGCATTCAGAGTTTATTATTTAAACATAACAATTTTTTTACTTGATACAAAATGCATTTTACAAAAAGTTGTCAATCATAATTATTAGTGTTCAAAATACATTATAAATGTGCAATTTTTTTTTCTAATTTTTTGGTAAAAATGAATAGACTCTAATGCACCCCAATTTAATAAGTTTTTTAAAAAGGCCTATTTGAATTTTTAGCGCTTATACTTTTTCTAAAATAATATTTTAATAATTATAAAAAAAATTTAAAATTATAACTCAACTTACTCTTATATTACACATGTCAATAAAAATTAAAGATCGAAGAATGGAAGCAATGACATTGGGGGAAATACACATGATGGCCTTATATCCTATAAATTATTGTTTTCCTTCTTCAGACTTTTACTATTTTTTTAGGTATATAAAAAACGTAAATTTAACCATTTTTTGCTAACTAAAAAAAAATAATTTAAGAATTTTTTTATATTAAAATAATTTGTAACTTATATTTTTTATCATAAAGTGGGAAATAAACAATTTAAATATCTCATACATTAACATTTATTGAATTCAGAATAGCACCCCAACCTAAATAGAACACTATATAATATCGGTTTAGAATTTAAATAATATTAATATTGTTTCTGATTTTTTTTTTGTTTTTTCAACATTTTTTTTAAAAATTTTTATTGTTTATAGCTGGCTTACTAAATTTTATTAAAAAAAACGTTAAAAGAAATTGAAAATCTTTAAGATAACACGTCTGGTTCCAAAGTTAGCTCATAACTCTTAAAAATTGTTGACCTATGTTATCATCGTTTAATTTAATTATTTTGAATATTCTTTATAAATTCAGTACACCTTTCATTGGATGCTATATATTTTTTGAAAATATTTATAAACTTATATTTTTTAATATCACGTTCGTTTTTAAAAAATTTTTAGGCAAAATAGAGGCAAAATAATTTAAATTTACCAAAGGTTTTGTATTTTATGCCCATCCAATAAAAAATTGAAATTTTATTAAAAATTATTAATTTGTTAAGTTGATCCTTTTCTACTTGTGTGATAACGCCATTTTGATCTTATAGCAAAAATAATTAACAAATTAAAAATGACATATAAATATTTGTAAAGGTAAGTGTAATTATCACGTTAGTTCATATAACATGCCCTTGCAGAAAATTGTTATATGTTTAAATACCAATTAGGAATTAATGCCTTGCCTCTCAAAATTATGGCACCTTGTGCAAAATTGGGAAGTTGGGGGGGGGGGAGTATAAAAAGCTCTTTTGTCACTAAGTTAGTGCCGTTATGTTTTTAAAATACTAGCCATAAGAAATTTGCCAGGTTTTATTAAAATTGTGAAGAGTTTAAAAAATAATCATTTTTATATGGAATGGATGGGCAAAAGTTGTCGATAACCTAACTATGTTATAGTCATAGTTAAATTTTGGCTAAAACTTAGATAAGTCTTAACTATTAACTATGTGTTTGATAAATATTTTTCATATAACTATGAATTTAATTAGTTAATTTTTTAAAAATTATGGTTAGATTTTTAAACACAGCTTATGTCAATTGCTTTTGGGGGGTTTTTTGACAAAAAAACATTGGCAGCAATGAGTTTATCAGAAAATCTTTTAAATTAATTAGGAGTGGTGGATGCTAGGCCAAAAGCATATTTATCTTGATTTAATAAAGCACTCAAAGCATAAATAAATTAACAAAAATTCTTACCCGTATTAACTATTTCATAGTTACATATTAATGTTATTTTAACTATAACTTAGCTAAATGGGGGACACTATTAAAACTATCCGCTCGATAAAGATTTGGTTTAATTAACATAACTTAGTTAATTTTTTTGATTAACTTGCTCATCCTTGAAAAATAAAACTAAAAAATTGTTTAGAAAAAGGGGGGGGGGGAGGGTGGGTTCATAGTTTGCCCCTCACGGCTACAACATTAAGCGTGATTGAGTCTAAAAAACCCCCAAAAATTAAAAACTTTTATAATTTGTAATTTTTTTAAAACTTAACCTGCGATTAACTGTGGGGTCCATATGTAGTCAGCACATCTTGAAATATCCTCAAAAATATTGTGTATTAGGGGTAAAATTTTGTGACTTTTTTCTTATATATATAATAAAACTAGTAATAATAATCTGGTCTAAGTCTGATAAAAAAATTGGTTTAGAAAATAGAAATTCAATTTCATGTTCCATGATATTGCCTCATTGTGAATACGAAACTTAAATAATTGCAACCTTATTTTCTAGTTATTCATTTTACCAATTTCTACATATGTATATAAAATGTTTTATTATATATTTAAAATATGAATTATTTTTTTTTCTCATTAAAATATCTAATATTTAAGGTGAATAATTGCTAAAAAATTTTATTCCAAAATATTTTTTTTCCATGAAAAATGTTCTACTAGACCTAAAAACACGATTTGATCAATAATAATGATACACGTTTATTGACAAGATTTATTTAATGTAATATAGAAAAACAAAAAATTGCTATTTTTTAGATTTATTTTTGCTTTGTTAATAAAATACAATATACTTTAATGATAATTTAAATTAGTTTATAATTTAAGAGCACAGTTCTGGTTTAAAACATTGGGTTCGTATGTACTCCACTGTAACAATCGCGTTACAAATTTCACCCTAGCATTTGCGGGTTAAGCAATAAAAATAAACCATAGAGATATTAATGGTTCAAGCGACATTAAAATGGATTAATGCATAGCACAGGTCAACAAATTTATGAGAGTCATGAGCTAACTACGGAGTTCAAACCTGCCATATTAGGGATTTTCAAATCCTTTTACCGTTTTTCTTATCAAACTTAGTTAGTCAGCTATAAACATTGAATATTTTAGAAAAAAATGTCAAAAAAACATAAAAGATTTAAAAACAAATATTAATCGAAATTATTTGCATAATTACAACAATTAAATTGTTAAATTTAAACTTTGAATATTTTTTTTTACAAACCGATAATATATTGTGTTGAAGTTTGGACGCGTAATATTCTGTTTTATCTAAATGCTGATGTAAGAGCTTGATATACTAAAAAATTTTATTCCTCATTATTTGAGATGATAAATATAAGTTACAAGGGATTTTTATATGAAAAAAATATTCTTAAATTTTTTCTTTTTTAGGGTATTCTTAAGGTCGAAAAATTTGTTAAAAAGGCTATTGACGGATATAAGGAGCCAAAGGCGGAAGAAAGTAAGTAAAACGGAAAATATATGTGAGATAAGGCCATCATGGGGATGCATGTTATAATGTTTTCATAAACTTATTCTTTGCATTGGTTGACCTGTGTAGTAAAAAACCTATCGGAGCAACAATTTTATTTCGTATGGACGAAATATTTGCTTCTTTCTAAAACAGAAAAATTATGATACTTATTGTAACATTCAAAATATAACAATTTGAAGTTTTATGAAAATAAGGCTACTGATTAAATAAAAAAAACGGTTAAGCAAAAAACTTTGTTATTTTTTTGTCATTTTTTAAATAGGGAGCTGGTAAAAAATATTTTTTAAACGAAATTATATAAAAAAAAAGTTGCCAAATAGCAGTCCCCACTTTTTTCGTTAGGTCTTTGAGCTAATTACCAGTTTAGACCTAAGTTTGGCAGAGGTGACTACAAATAGTAAAAAACATTTTTAATGTAAATAGTTTTAACTAATATTTAGTACCAAAGGTTGATATGTTGCTTATAGACTATATAAACAAATTAATAATTATTTACTAGATGGGCCAACTTAAATCATGACAAGCTGATAGCACGAAATAGTCCACTTGAATTTAAGATTCATAAATTGAATTTTATGAAAATTTTAACGTCTCCACAAACTCTGGGTGATTACTCCAATATTAGCCAGCCGAGCACGTCAAAAGGTCCTGTACATTCAAATATTAACGATGACTTCAATATATCCGCGACCTCCGGTCCATCCTTAAACCAATCTAAAATGGCCCTAATCTATGCGGCCAAAAAGCTTGCACCCTTTGCCGCTACCAACACCAAGGAATTCCAAAAATTGATGGGGTCTTTGGTGTATAACGGCCCAGACACGATTCCTGACAGAAAAGATGTGGGTAAGATTGTGGAGAAATCCAAGGAAAATCTTTATAATGGACTGCCTGTTGTGAATACGACAATCATGCCTGTACCTGCCAATTTTTACGATAGCGTTTACGCGTGGCACGAAATTGAAGAAATATTCGTTAAAGAGGCCTGCTCACTTATGGGGTTTTCGACGGATAGTCCCTTGGCTGTTAGGTTGTAATAAATTAGGTCAACAAAAATTTATGAATGTTCAGTGAAGTTAGCTTCAGTGAATAAGGTCTATTCTTTTGTGTTTTCCTTTTTCCGAATATCTTCGGAACGAGGCCTATGGGGAATCATAAAAATGGGGATATTTGGTAGACTGATTTTTTAATCTCAAAACTTCTTAAGTAAAAAACGCGAGAAATTATTTTATATCTTTTTAATTCAATTGTAACTTTAATTTCTCATTTAAAATTTAGAATAGTTAAATTACAAATATTTTAAAATGCACCGCAATATTTTAGGATTTTTACGGGGCTAAAATATAAACTTACGTAATTTTTAGTCAAAAATATCAATATTTTTTTTATCTTTTTTAAATTATTTTTTTATGTAAATTTTTAATGTTTATAGCTGGATTGCAAAGTGTAAGTGTAAATGATAGTAGCCTTATGCTTAATTAGTTTATATACCTAAAAAATTTGTCGAGCTGTATAAGAATAGTAAGATGTTTATTCAATATACACAGCAGCTTAAGGTAAGTTTTATTGCAGTAAATTTGGTTATTTTCTACATATTTAAGATTGATCCTATAAGTAGTGTTATCAATCACTTAAAGTTCTTTGCCCTAAATATAATCACGTATTTTTGTGTTCATGTAATTTAGCTTTGCCTGCGGTGTGAAAGCCTACCCGGCCCTTTTAAATATTAAACAAATGATGCAGCAGAGACATGTTACAGGTGTATGGAACTCTCATGTTAAGGATGAATTACCGGTACAATTATTTGATATTGCACGAGAAAGATTTATAAACATCGATAAGACTTATCAAAAAATTTAAGTAATATACGATGTTGCAATAGGGTAAAGATACAATGTACCTATTTTTAATTTTTGTCTAGAACTCATTATATTGCTAAATGCCTCATTTTTATCCTAGCTAGTGGGCATTTTATTTGTTTATTTGATATAGATTTTTTCTCCATTCTCCTTAATTTATTATTTATTGGCCAAACTCATGAGTTGAAAATCTGAAATAATAAATTTATTTAAGGTGGGATTTTTTTTGATAATGTATAAACTCAAATGGCCAAACCCAATTATAAAAAATTGTTAAAATTGGAAATAAATTCTTTTTGTCTCCTTAAATGTTTTTTTATTTTTTTTCTATAAATTGGTTAACATTAGATGATTTTGGAAATTTTTTTGGTATTTATATTTTTAAAAAGGCCTGTCCAGGCTCATTATATGAAAAAAATATTTTAAGAATCGTTTTATCAACTTTGCAACTGAAAGTAATATTATTATTAAAAGAGTATACAATTTGGCAAAGTAATACATTGCGTCTATCGCAATAATTATTTTTTATGTTTCTTGAATTTTTAATGGTTTCATTTGCTTATTTGTGGCAATAATAACTAAAGCAATATTAGATATATAAATTACAGCCTATTCAATCATTTCGTACGGATTTTACAAAACTGCAGCAAAAAAATCTACAAGATGGCTTTATTATTGTATTTTCATTTTTTTTAAATAATAGACCGGCCTATATCCATTAAAGAAATGACCAATTTTAGCACAATTAACTGATTTTGCAACCTCTAGTATGAAATTTATTTTCTATATTGAAATCAATTATAACTTTAATTTTTTAATTAAATTAAACAGATATTAAATATCTAACTAGTTTGATTTCCAATATTTACTTTTGATCAAATTCGGGACCCTGAGCGATTTTTTAAATATCTTTTCACTTCTTTTTATTTAAACATTACTAACAAGAACTAAATATGTTATATTAATCATCACACGATGAGGGATTACTTCTACACTCTGCATAAACAAAAAATTTTGGCTTTTAATATAAAATTTTGGTTTTGTATATGCCGAAATTAGAGAATATGTTGGGCGGGCTGTGCCGTAGCCGGGCCGGAATATTACGGCCCGGTCTTATAATCTACATTTAGGTTATGCAAAATATTTTGTAAAATAGGACACGAATTTTTACAGATTTGAAATAAAATTATTTAATAACAGTTTAGCGTTTTATACGTTAATTTTTTTTTTCATTTTTTTAAAATTTTTTAATCTGATTTGTTTATTACACAAATTTTCAATGTTAATATAGTTGATTTACAAAGTTTAAATAGAAAATACGGTAAACGGGTTTGAAAGTCAAGACAGTTAGTAGGTTTGATCTCATATTAGCTCATATGTTTTAAAAAATTTGTCCAACTCTGTTATAACAGGTAACACTTTACTTTATAAAAAAATTTATCGATTAATATTTATATGAATCAATATTTTTTTTTATTCCTAGGTACATAATTTTATGAAGGTCCTAAAAAACAATTGGGTTTGAGGTTTGATCTAGGCGCCATACCATAGAAGCTTTAAGTTTTTTATGAGAACCTTTAGTTGTTTTATAAATAAAATAATTTTTTTAAATATTTCTAACATTGTTGTTTTATTTTTATTTGTTTTTTGAAATTTTTTTTATATAAATTTTTATTTTAAAGCAGTACAATACATTATATAAAAAATATCAATGATGGTAACTTTAATTACACTGGACAACAACAAAAACAACATAAACGACTATTTGAGGGTTTTGTAGAGAATTTTCTTGCAATAACAATCCCGAGTTTAGTTATTTTTCCAATGCCTCAAATTTTTTTTATCGCGTCCAAAGTTCATAAAAAAATTCACAAAATTTCTATAACTATTAATTTTCCAAATAATCTATTGACATATTCAAATTTCTTATAAAAAACATATCTAAAAAAGATATATTACCTAAAATTATTAGCAATTTCAGGTTGTTTAGGATCAAAAAACGGATTTTATGACGAAAACCACTAATTTTATAAAAATGAAAAAATAATAAAAAAGTTAATATTATAAAAAAAATTAAACCCCTTGTGTTAATAATGAATGTTTCCGTTATCTAAATATATTTTTAAACCTTTGTTACTACACATAGGTTTTATGATAGAGAAGCCCAAAATACCCCAAAAATTGAAACACCGAATAACTTAAAATCTGAGGCATTAACTAAAAATCTGATTTCATATTCGTGATCAGCGCCAAAAACTTGACCAAAAACCATAGTTACCATAAATGATGCTTAGGGTCGTCCAAATTTTGTTGTCCAGTGTTATCTGTAAAATTCAAAGATTTTTGTTATGAAAGTCTAAAAACAATTTGATCTTATCTCATTTTTTAAGTTTTTTTTTTCATTTTAATCTATTGCAACGAGTCTTTAACTATTAAAAATCAAAAATTTTGTTGAATAATATTTTTGCAAATTAAAAAATAAAAGATTTGTTCCCATTTCCATTTTTCATTTTTGCAATTATTGATAGCTTTGTAATTATTTTTTAAGTGGATTTGAAATATGGAAAAAATGTAAATAAGGCAGAAAGTTTTCTGAATTTAAACACCTACATATTTGTGTGTATTATTTTATAAACCTAAACACAAAATTAAAAGTTTTTAATTAAATAAATGTATTCTAAATAATTTATCAAGGTGGAAGTAGATTTAGGTACCGATTGTCGATTTCATTCAATATTCGCTTGCCCAATCCTAAGGCAGCAAAGCAATTCCTCAAATCCGCCCATGCGTCTCAAATGTGGTCATGTTATCTCGAAAGAAGCTTTAAATAAATTAGCTAACGTTTCAAAGTAATAATTTATTTGATAAATTAAAATAAATCTCATGTTGTTTTTAGAAGCAATATTTTTTATTTTGCATGCATTTTTAAAACTTGTTGTCTTGGCCTCCATTTAGATCTTTTTGATTTATGTGGGTAACAATAATTTATTATCTTGATATATGAGGTTTTAAGGTTAGTTGAATGTTAATTCAGACTTATATAATTTATTCATTTATATTAAAAGTTTTTTATTCAAATTTACTATTTGAGAAAACTAATGAGGCGTAGAATTTAAACTGTTGAACCACAGATTAATTTATCTACAGGTGGTCTAGTCAACTTTTAAATTGTGGTGAAAAAAAGCTAAAAAATTATAAGGCAGCTAAATTCAAACCATATACGTATTTATTTCGAATTATTCATCTATCTATATATTTTTTTACTATAGGGTCAAATGTCCATACTGCCCTGAAGAATTAGCATTAGCGGATGCCAAGCAAATTTATTTTTAGAAATTTAACAATATTTTAATTACGAGGCTGTTAAAAATCTAATTGAAATAAGTAATTGTCAGTTCTTAGTTTGCTTAATATTTAAAGTTTGAAAAATAATTAACAACGAATTTCAGCATCAAAAAATAAAATTTTATATATTTTTTTATTGAATTGGTCAAAATATCTATAATTTAAGCTTGAATACGCCTAAATTTTAATAATATTTAAGGCAATCTTGCCTCAGGCCATCATTACATTAAAACATAATTATTTAATTATATTTATATCAAAATAAAATTTCAATATATGTTGTAGATGCAAAAAATTATTAATAATTTGAGTTGTAGATAGCCGAATATCGTTGTCTAGTGCGGTGACAAACTATGGCTAAAAAATTTGTGACGAATTGGTGTAATGAGAATGTTTAGGTTTTATTTTCAAAAATGTTTAAAATCTAAATAATTAGCATGATTTTTTTGTACTGTGTTTTAAGTCGACCATCAACTAAAAAAAGAAGGTTCAATTCAGACTTCACTATAATTTTATATAATTTGTAAGCATAATATGATATTTTTCAGGGCTTTGTAAACAATTTTATTGCTATTAAAACCTCCGGTTTTTGTTTTTCTCCAAATAACTCCAATTCTTTTTTATTAAGGCGTGCTCTAATTTTTTTTACGAGAATTAAAAACAATTGGCTTACCTAAATCCAAACGGATTCCAATGGCGCAAATCATCTATGTATTTTTATATTCATTTTTCGAAATAAGGCATGTTTTGATTGGGGCAAATAATGCTAGATTTACAAATTAACATATTTTTTTTAATTAATAATGTTCAAATTATTGAAACACTTTGATCTATGTTATACATAACACAGGTCAACAAATATCAATGGCACAACCGTGAATTTTATGAAAACATAAAAGAATGTATCCCCATGATGGCCTTATCTCATATATGTATTTCGTTTTTGTTAGTTTCTTTCGGCCTTGACTCCTTACACCCGTCCATATCCAAAAATTGGCCCTTTTTGACCAAATTGACAAATTGGGAATACCCTAAGAAGAAAAAATATAAGATTTTTTTTTTTTCATATGCACATTCCTTGTAACTTATATTTATCATATCAAATAATGAGAAATAAAGTTTTTTAGTGTATCACGCTCTTACATCAGCATTTAGATAATACAAAATATTTCGCGTCCAAAATTAAATACGACACGATATATTATCCGTTTTTAAATAAAGTTTTATTTGAAGTTTGAATTTAAAAGTTTTATTGTTGTAAATATGCAAAGAATAAAATTCAATTTATTTTTGATTTTGAATCTTTTGTGTTTTTTTTGGCATTTTTTCAAAAATTTAAATGTTTATAGCTGACGATAAGTTTGATAAAAAAAAGGGTAAAGGGATTTGAAAATCCTAAGATGGCAGGTTTGATCTCCGTAGTTAGCTTATAACTCTCAAAAATTTACCTGTGTAATAAGGCAATATAACGCAAATAACTTTAAACAAACCCTACTTTTAAAACTTAAACCTTATAATCTAAATCTTATCCAAACCTTATTTTTAGTTCTAACCCTAACTCCATATTATTTTTCACCCTCAACTGAAATGAAATAACACGGTTTGCCAATTTCTAGTACTTGCGCGTTATAACAAATTTGATGCAAATATTAAGGCACAAAATTGGTACAAAGCTTATTAAGATATCGTCCGTTATAGGAGACATTGTCGAGTTCCATTAAAATTATTGCACAATTAGAAAATACCGATTTCTTCAAATCGGAAAAAATTAACCTTATGTTTATAGTAATACGACATTTATTCATTATGTTTGAGTTAAAGTGTTAATTTTTGGTTAAGTCATAGTGGGAAGTGTTAAGTAAAGGTAACTTGGAGTTAATTTGATGTAATAGATTTTGATTAAAAATATTAAATTTTTCTGTAATCCAAAACAATATGGCATCTAAAAAAGGAGGCCATCTTAGATGTGTTTTCGAATTTAGGTCTAAGAAAAAAAAATGGGGTTTTATACCATCTTTTGTTGTATATTAGGGCACATGCAAAGTAGGTTTTTATTTTCTTGAAATTTTGAAAATTCTAAAAATTTTGAATATTTTATTTTTTTCAAATTTTTTCAAAAAAATTTTTATATCAGAAAAAGCATTTTATGCGCATATACTAAATTTGGCAACTTTTTAAAAATTTGCGTTTTATTTCAAAATTTTTTTTTTCAAAATGAAATAAAAACTCACTTTGCACGTGCCCTTATAAGAAAAAACCCATGAATGTAGAAAGGTGCATATTCAAAGAAGCCCTTTGGTTAAAAACTCTTAGGGAAGTTAGTAAGCATTCTATTGGATCTAAAAAATGCATTAAATACATCAAATTTGTGGAATGATTTCAGCATTAATTTACGGTCGCTGACTTCTTGAAGAATGATTATATAATACAGCAAAGCAGTCTTAATTCAAAAATTCCTAATCTAAATTTTGTTGGAAATAAATCAGTCTTATACATAGGACAAAATATGAGCGAAAGAGCATCAATTTTTTTTATCAAAATATTCGCAATTAGTTTAAAGCGTTTAGGCCATTAAATAAATACTATTAAATTTGGGGCTATAAATTTAACCTGATTTGCCCTTTTTAAAAAATTTTGCTTACTTGTAAACCTAAACAATCAAGTATTACTTGACAATGAACACAAAAATATTCTATTTTTCCAAATTTAAATGTTAGATTAATTGGATAGGATTTTGTTATAGGATAACCTTGAAACTATAGAATTGTTATTAGGGTAATTATTATATAGAATAGCCTTTTAATAAATATGGGTTGACTAAAAATAGGCGTGTAATACCGTGTCTATTAAGTTTGTTTATTTGTAAAATTTTTAATAATTAAATTTCCTATTTATTAAAATATTTTAAAGGTCTTTATCGGCGTTGAGAAATAGAAAATGTTTTTTATAACTTGTTTTACATTTGTTTTTAGAAAAATAAAATAGACTAAATGAATGGTAAGACCAATATTATGATTTATATATGCGCAATGATAAATGATACTACAATTATTTGGCTATTCCAAGATAATCTAAATCGGCTAGCTTATTTAAAAAAATTTATAAAACAAATCTAAAGGTTTAATTTTTTTTACAAATTAAAAAAAAACACAAAATAAGTTTTTTTGGGCAAAAAGCCTATTTTAAGTTTGTGCCCTATAGTAGAATTTATAGTTTTTTGGCCTTTTTTCTAAGTAATTTAGAAAGACAAATAAGGTTTTGCTTGTCCAACTCTGAATGCATCTACATTAATTAAATTTATAAAAAAATTAAAAATATAAAGTATAATTACAAAGGCAATTTGTGTTTTAGTATTATTTAAAAAATGTTTTTATTTAAGTTCAAAGTTTATGTTTATATATATAATAATAAGACACGTCTTACAGCATACCGCTTTGCATTTGGCTTGCAACATTCATTTAAATTCAATATGATCAAAAATTGAGGTTAATTTTTTAAAGTTATTGGTTTTATTAATTTTAATTTGTATAAATTACAAAAAATGATTTGTAAGTTGTTGAGGATTGTTAAAAGATATTAATCATATAAGCTATATTAACAGACATATAAGTTATAAAAATTAAATATAACTTACCTTTTTTATTTTTGTATATATATTCAAAAATTAATTTCAAATAAAACTTTTAAACATCTGGTATATTTAACAATTTATATATTTTGTTTAGTCTTAATTTAGTATAGATAATTATCAGTTTGGCAATTATAAATATTGAATTAACAATTTTATTATGATTAGATTAGACAATATTAAGTCTCTTAAAATTTAGTTTATTACACGTACAAATATTATGTTTTAGTCTCTTATTTGCTCCACAAATCAGTCTATTATCAGTATAAGCAATACTTATTGATTATAAATATAAAATTAAATTTTTTACTAATACATGATAGAGAATATTTGTATTAACTATTGAATGGAACAAATATTATATAAGCCTGCTTACAATATTATTTGCTGTGTTATTTGGCTATTAAATCTAAATACATTAATTTAATTTATTTAATTAGTTATTGATGAAGGTAAACGTTTAAATATAACTTTGGAAAAGGCCAGACATAATTAAAAGGGTGATTGCTCAACATTGCGCAAGTGCTGTTGCAAAAGTGCGCAGCATTCACTTAATTTTAAAAGCCAAATTATCTCTTAAAAGGTTTTTTTCCTACTTAGAAGCAGAGCTAGGAAAAAACCCATTTTTTGGCTAAACTCAAATTTTTGTTTTTTAAAAATTTTATGACAGATTAAAAAAATAAATTATCAATTAATACAGAATATAAGCAGAAAATCTTAAATTTTATAAATATTTTCATGATTCAGGCTAAAACCCTTTATTTTTTCTAAATTTCGAAAAATAAAAAAATGAGTTTGACCCAAAAATGGGCATTTTCCCAGCTCTGCTTAGAAGCGTGTCGAGGACTATTATTGCGGTGGGCTCAGAGAGCTCAGTGGCAAACCTTTCTGTCTTTAACGCAGGAGGTTGCGAGAATCCGTACACAGGAAGCTTTTTTCTTCGGAAAATAGTATACTTGTGCAATCACTTTGAAGCTATTGAGTGGCCTGCTGAGGCAGTAGGTCCTAACGATATGGCCAAAATAAGAGCCCAGGCTAAAAACCTAGGTCCCCAGCGTGCGAGCAATTCTTACTATTTAACCCGTGAGCAATAATAATTGCTTTGCTCGGGTTAAAAGAGTCGAAGCACTAACGGGTACGTCCCCCTAAATGGGGAAAGGTATGGGGGAAACCTCCGATAAATTTTACTAGACTCTTACCACGCAATGATATCTCATAGGTACGCCAATGAATCTTAAAGTGCGCAATAAAAATTTAACATATTTAAAGCAGGAGAATTTTTAAAAATACTTAGGTTACAGGAAGCGCAATATTTTATTTGTTTAAATTTTGTCTAAGACTTCTAAAATAAAGCGCATAGTCGCAGCCTAGAACTCTCAAAAGCGCGCAAACAGAAATGATAATTTTTTTTATAAGTTTTTAATCGACTTTAAAAGGCGCTCAGCCTAACCTTCTCAATAGCGCGCAAACAAAAACTTTTATTTTTAAATCGCCTCTAGGAATCCCAAAAGCTGGCAGACAAAAAATTAAGCGCAAATTTCTCGATTTTTTTTTGTTCGAGCGACAGTAATTTTTTTTATTAAATTTTGCGCACTCGTGAGATCTAATCAATAATTTTTGCGGCTTTTGAGATAAAATAATATTTGATCGCTTTTGTGACCTAAAATAATTTTTTGCGCGCTTTTGAGAAATAATGTTTTTACTCGGGTACACTCAAAAGCGCGCACTGAGTGCGCCGAGGACTCATAAAAGATTGCTGATGTATTTTAAAAGAACGCCAAGGCTTGATATGAGCGCAGGCTTGCTTATGAGAAAAAAAGTTGCGCACTTTTGAGCTGATCAGTTTAACGTTTAAAATTTTTAACTTTGACCAGCATGTTTTTTTAAGGTATTAAACACAAACAAACTCTTAAGCACTCAGATATAAAATTCAGAACCTTAAAATAGTATATAATTAGAAGCAAATATAATTAAATAAAAAGGTATATAAGTCTTGAATTTTATCTAAATTAAAAGTTAAACACATAGTCCTAAACTATAGGTGAAATTATGGCTAGAGTTTTTTTTCCAACTTTAATAATTTTTAAGTTTTTTTTAATAAACGCTTCTTTAGTTTCTTTCAACCCTAATCATTAGCACTAAAAATGCTTTTTTTTATATTTTTTATTGAATATTTATGTATTATTTAAAAAAAAATATTTAATTAAACGCGACCGTAATAATAAAAACTATTTAATTCTAACGAAAATCTATAACCATTTTTAGTTTGTTTAAGAGTTAGCATACCCAAACTTTAACCCACTAAAAGCCTTCCATAATCTTAATCTTACCCTAACCCAAAACCTATCAAATTTTTTTAGAATTACGTTTTGAATTTTTATAGTATATTTTTAATATTTTTTATGTAACAAATGACAAAAAATTGTCGATTTAATGAATTAGCTTTCTAATTTTTTGTTAACTTGTCCATTCCCAACAATGGTGAAAATCTTATGCTATAAAAACAAAATACCAAATTAACTATAAATTAAATTTGGAAATATGGTAATTAAAATAGAAATTATTTATTTCTAAAAGATACACACATTATAATTACACTGGTCGACAAATAACAACTTTATGTCGGCGACCAATTATAAACATATATATTTTGATAGTGTTTTTTGAGTACATTCCGAATATCTTTTCCGTTTTTTTTGAATAGGTCTAATTTTTTACCTAGATGGGTTTAAAAGTACCAAAAACCTCAATATGTCCTATATTTATAGGCACTTTTCGTGCCTTTAAAATAAAAATAAATAATAGAAAAATATATTTTACTATTGAAAAACTCTTATATTGTTATATAACTTTTTTAGAATTTACTTATTTCATTTACTTTTTTAAATATTTGATTTTAAAAAACTCAAAATTTCCAAAAAATACGCGTCTGAAAGTCTGTACTTCAAAATTTTATATATTAAAAAAGGGGCTACTAAATACACTACACTACATCAAGCAAGATATGTAAGTGTGAAGGATTGGCATATAATGCCAGTATTAGTAGCAGCGCGTACTAAGCCACATTAGTACCCCTTTTTTAACATATAATATTTTGAAGCACAGAACTACATCAAGATATCTAAGTAAGTGAAGGGCCGGCAGATAATGCCAGTATTAGTAGCAGCACGCACTACAATCTTTAAGAGTTTAGTAGCCCCTTTTTTAATATATAAAATTTTGAAGCACAGACTTTCAGACGCGTATTTTTTGGAAATTTTGAGTTTTTTAAAATCAAATATTTAAAAAAGTAAATGAGATAAGTAAATTCTAAAAAAGTTATATAACAATATAAGAGTTTTTCAATAGTAAAATATATTTTTCTATTATTTATTTTTATTTTAAAGGCACGAAAAGTGCCTATCGATATAGGACATATTGAGGTTTTTGGTACTTTTAAACCCATCTAGGTAAAAAATTAGACCTATTCAAAAAAAACGGAAAAGATATTTGGAATGTGCTCAAAAAACTCTTTCAAAATATATATGTTTAAAATTGGTCGCCATTTTTTGTCGACCTGTGTTATTAATTTAAAAATAAATTAATATTTCAACCTATTGATCTTTATCATTAAAATAAAACATATGATGTAAATAATAAAAAATATACCAGTATTGTTTGTTAAAAATTAACTTATTTATAAATTAATAAAACATTCTACGATTTAACTATTTAACTATTACTAATATGATTGAATATGAAATAACAGAGCTAATTATTTTGGTTAACTTGCCCATCCCTGTGTATTATAGTTTAAAATAAAAAAAATATAATAATGTATATTTTTATTTAATAAATAAACAAATTCATACCGAGGTTGTATGCAATACAATTAAATTTTATAAACCTCCTCCAATTCTTTTAAATGGTTGGCCTCCTCCCATATCACAATCCGAAAAAACTCAGGCGAGAAAGATACCTATTATCTCAGCTAAGATCAGGCTTCTGTTATCTACTAGCAGACTTCCGTAGTCGCGTCTATTCAACAGACGACAAGTGCATTGACTGCAAAGAAGCGACTGACAATCTTCTACATTGGCTATCGTGCCATTCACGTGGGACCTCCATAAATCCCCTGGATCTATGGGCAAACCCCATCTTAGCCGCCTCCAAACTCGCTCACACCTCAGAGCCTCCCTCATTCCATTTCAAGCGCATGGGTTAAAAACAACAACAACATTAAATAAATAAACAACAAACATTTTAATAAACATGGGGCTAAATTCAAAATTTAACTTAATTAAACCTGCATGTAGAAGTTTAAAATAAATATGCA
>JAUIRJ010000176.1:0-38697 GCA_030555515.1 Acutogordius australiensis | reverse complement strand
ATCCTATGAAAAAGATCTTGATTAAATACACGCAGACCAATTTAGTTTTGGTGTCGAACCTACACCACACCCCCACTTAAAATCTAATTTTAAAACAAATTTGTCTAAAATACAAGGAATCCAAGAAAATATACATTCCTGATCAAAACTTGTGCCTCCCATTTGCTATTATTACATAGGTCAACATATATTGATGTTAGAAAAAAGGAGTTTATGAAAACATAAGCATATATCCCCATGATAATCTAATCTCAAATAAATTTTCCGTTTTTCATAGCTTCTTCCGCCTTCGGCTCCTTAGATCCGTCCATATCGAAAAAATGGCCTTTTTTGACCAAATTGACAGATTTTGCAACCTCGATAATTCCCTATAATGAAAAAATTCAAGAATCTTTTATTCTTAAAAAATCCCTTTAAACTTATATTTATCATCTCAAATATCGAGAAATATATTTTTTTAGTATAACAAGCTCTTACATCAGCATATAGATAATACAGAATATTTCGTGTCCAAGCTTAAACACGACACGACATAATGTCGATTAATAATAAAAATATTAAAATTTGAAATTTGAATATAGCAGATTTGTGAATATGCAATAAATTCAATTTATAGTTGCTTATTGACATTTATAAAATAGTCAATGTTTATAGCTGACTTAACCAGTTTTTTTTGAAAAAAAACGGTAAACGAATTTGAAAATTCCTAAGATGGCAGGTTTGATCTCTGTAGGTAGCTCATAAACTCTCAAAAAATTTGTTTACCTATGTTACAATATTTGTTTCCATCAAGATTTATCTAAATATTGACATAGATTTAAATTGATTAAACTCCAACACGTTGTTTTATAAATTAAAATTTTTGTTTTTTTTTGAAATTCCAATTTTTACGTTACGGATTAACTAGCGCTATGTAACAATTGTATATTATATAATTTACATATACAAGTTTTCATAAAAAAATTAATTTTACATATCAAAGTATTATCAAATATTTTTAGTGATTGGTGTGCTATCTTGACTTTTTCCTATAAGGCCCTGCATTTTTCTTAGCTAGCCCTAAAAACCTAGGCCATCGGTGTGATAATCTCTCTAACTCTACGGCTGTAGTTAAAAGAGGCCAAGCCCTAACGGGTAAGCTGTTCAAAATGAAAAAAGGTCTGGAACCGATTTGTAACACAAGTTTTAATTAATTATATACATTTCTAGAGAATATAACCGTTTTTTTCTTTTGACATCATTGAGCAAAATCAAACAGCCTCTTAAAATTTTTTGCACATTTTATCAATAAAAATTAATAATTCAATAAAAGTTAGTGTTTCACAAAAGGTACAATTTTTTAACTTTTATGTGGCGGTCACTCACCCAACTATTAACCAGGCTCAACGCTGCTAAACTTGAGTGTAGAATGCAACGAAGTTTACACCAAACTATAATTAAATGGTCATAAACGAATTATTTCAATTATAAATAATCTTTAAAAAAATTAGAGTTTGACCAATTTTTAAAACAATAAATTCTGAACATGGTGAACGTTTAACGAATTTAAGAGGGCACAAACTTTTGTTATCCTAATAAAGTCATCAGCATCTTGGCAACATTAATATCGCGTTCCACGAGTTAATATAGTTCGTTTAATTGAAGACGTTTTTGCTAATATTAAAATATAACATGTTGCTTAAAGACACTACTTACATAAAATAACCGTAAAAATATTTAGAAACTTAACAATTTATTAACATCGATAACACTGGACAACAAAAAAAACAACATAAACGATTTTTTGAGGGTTTTGTAGAGAATTTTTTTGCGATAACGATCCCGGGTTTTTTTTTGCAATGTCTCCAATTTTTTTTAAACCGCATCCAAAGTTCAGAGAAAAATTTACAAAATTTCTTTAACTATTAATTTTTCAAAAAATTTATTGGCATAAGATTCCTTATAAAAAACATATCTAAAAGAGGTTATTACCTAAAATTATTATCAATTTACTTCTAAGTTTTTTAGGATCAAAAAACGGATTTTATGACTATCAATTTTATAAAAATAAAAAAATAAAAAAAAATTAAATATTATAAAAAATTTTAAACGCCTTACGTTATTAATGAATAATTTCGTCATCTAAATATATTATTAAACTTTTGTTACTACCCATAGGTTTTATGGTATAGAAGCTCAAAAAACCCCAAAAATCGATAAATCTCAACTTTGACAATGAATAATTAAGAATCTGAGGCATTATATTTCTAATTTCAAATTAGTAATCAGCGCCAAAAACTTGACCAAAACAATAGTTGCCATATATGATGCTTAGGGTCGTCCAAATTTTGTTGTCCAGTGTAATGATTCAAAATAGCATTTTTTTAGATTTATTTTAAATTTTTATAAAAACAACAATTAAAAAATAGCATTTTAAATTTTTGTAATTTTTTAATCAAAACACTGCTTACATATAAATTTTGGGAAAAATCTGTAAAATCAAGTAAAAATTATTATTTATTAAATTATGTTTGTAATTGATAAATTCGCCTCTTTATAATTATAATTTTATTAGAGAAATTATATAAATTAAAAAACTGTTTAAGTAATTAATAAAACGTCTCTTCTACGATAATTAAAAAAATTTTAGATATCAACTTAAAGTTTAGCAGTTTAGATTCAAAATATTGATATATATATAATTTTAACTTTTTTTAATCTAGGCACCGGTGATAACGATATATTCGGAAATCAATTGAGTAAGTAATTTTAGTTTTTGCGTATTTATATGTTTTGTTATTATACATACACATTAAAATAGCAGAAAAAGACTTGATCCGTCCCATAAAAGAAAATTCTAGCTAGTCCTGCTGTTTAGACTTAATATTAATAGTCTAAGACAGTCCAGTCCCACTATTAACTTTTCCGGTTGCTTATTAACAAAAAGTTGTAAATTTAAAGAAAATAGGCCATAAGTAAATTAGTAAATAAAGAGCTTCCGCTCTTTTTTAATATCATTCCACCTTCCTTAATATGTTTTATACCGGCTTACATAGGTATAATATATTTTTAAATTTTATTTAAGATCGCTTCGAAAGATGCAATACAAGGAAACGGAACTACACATTTGCAAATTACGCTTATATTCCAAATATGGGTTTAAATAGTTGACATTTAGCAATTTCCATAAGAGCTCAAAGTTTTACTCAGGGTAAGGTTTTAACCTAGCGTAGGTAATTTCTGCTGCGTGTCATAAGCCGCTAGTAACTGGTTTGGTTTTTTGTTAAAATTAAAAACAAAGTGATTATCTATAAATCGTTTTTAACGCGTTCTATCAATAGCCCCGAGGCAAAAATGCAAAATATTATTAAAATAACCATGATTCATGCACAACCGTAGCCAAGAGGAATCAAACCTGGCATGAGCCCCCATTTTCCGGCAAATTAGTTAAAATTGTCTGGCGCCCCTCCCCTTACCACCCCGCTTAAAGTTAATTGGGTTATGTGCCATGTTAGCCGTCTAGTTCACCTGAATATGGTTGCCCTTGATTCAAAAAAATAACTTAAAAGTTTCATTTCTTCTTATATGAGTAAAAAAATATAAGTAAGTGATTTTAACATGCAAAGATTCTTTTTTATAGATATTTCTTAATATTTAAAAAAAAAGGAAAATGAAAATAGATACGGCCTAGAGGTCTAGAATTTTGAAGGAGATGATTTAACACCTTAGGTGAAATAGATAAAAAAGAATTTATAAAAACCATTAAATTATAAAATTCTTGGAAAAAAGGCGGGCAAATGCCAGGGTTTACTTTATACCCACAAGCCCCTTTCCCGGCTATGGTTTAAGCTATCATATACCTGTGAGTGGAGCCTAAGATCAAAATTGAGGTGTATTTATGGCTTCATACAGATATTGCCGCTGACGCAGATGCGCATTCAAACGAGAACGAAGAAATGGAAATACGGTTGACAAACATCAATTTTACGTTGACGGCAACGGCGCAAGAAAGTTCTGGAGGCCCCGGACCGAGGACCATAACTTTTTTTCCATTTTTCACCCCTGATCAAATTTGCTTGCTGCAAGAGTTTCAATTTAGAATCGCCCCTTATACCCAGGTATGTAGGATATATAAAACTATTTATTTAGCAGACGTATTTATCTAATACGACGGGCTTTGAATTTTATGTTCTTATGCCCATAATACCTAAAAAAAAGGGTTTACTAATTTCTTTCCATCAGAGGCACTATTTTCATTTAGGGCTTTGACTCTTTCAGCCCGAGAAAAACAATAAGATTTCGCCCGTGACACATTTTACTATAATCACTTAGGCATATGGTTTAGAGCCTGCTTAACCCAGATGCTTCAATGTTGTTACATACCTGCGCTAATTTCCCAAAAAGCTGTCTATGCGCGAAATCGAACTCAAATCTTTTGCTATAAAGATATGGATGTTTGCCACTAAGCTGAGCCAATTTATTAAATATCTTGGGTACTTGTGTTCTGTACTTTATATTACGCTGCAACCTATATAACAATTGATAATAAAGAATGTTTGACCAGGTTCAAGATGCAAACTGTGATAGAACCAGTGTCCTACATCTCTGAGGGAGTAAAAAAAATGCATATGAGAAACTGATTTTAAAATCTTATTCAAAGTTAAAGATTAAAAAGGATATTTATTAACTATAAAACAACGGTAACTTTAAAATATCACCTGTGTTTATGAGAAATTAAATATTTAAATATTAGGGGAGACCGGGGCGAAATGAACATATTTTTGCAAAATCGTTGATGCTGACACATTTTTAATCCAAAAGAAAAAATTAATGGCTCATTTTATAGATAATTCATTATATTTTATAAAATAATTTGTTTAACCAAAAAAATATAATTCTGTAAAAAGATATTGAACAATGTATAAACCCACTAGTTTTAACCATTTCGCTCCATATACGGGGTAAAATAAAACACCCATGGGGTAAAATGAAAATGTATAAAATTTATTAAATTTACAGCTTTAATTTCAAATAAACCTTATATATTAAAAAATAAATATAGATTTAGATTTTATTAATAATTATATCATAATCAATTACCAGTGGCCCAAAAATACCAACATTAAGGGGTTAAAGTCTATGTGAACAATGAGGTGGTAGTGTGACCACTTTAATCACATTATCTTTAAAAAAGTTCACTGCTTTTATGGATATATGAGATACATGGTTATCCATAATTATAAGTGCCTTTATTTAAAATTAATTTAATTTACTGGATCCTCAGTTGAGCATTTAACATATTTTACAAAATGTTTTAAATACCCCACAAATTTTTCTTCTTTCATCCATCCTGATGAATTGCCACAACCATCACTCTCATTAGGACCATTAGTTAATTTCACCTTAAACCTTTTTCTAAATGAAATAAGGTGTAATTGCCCAACTGGATTTATGGCAATACACATGGTAACAAGGCTGCCCCTTTCAGCAGAAACAATTATTCCTACCTAGTAATTAATTAATATAATGTATAATAAACTTGCTTAACACCCTTCTGTGCAACCACTTTAGATGGTGAAGGAACTGTTATTAAACCAGTTTCATCTAAATTGAATATCATGTGAGGTGCAAAATAATATTTTTCCATTAGATCTATTAGGTTTTGGTAAAAACCATTGACTGCTTCTTTATTAAAACCAGATCCTGGCTAGATTGGTAAATTCATTCTTTTAGAAATGTTAGGGTTTCTTTTTATAAAATTGCTGAACCAATCAGGTCCAGCTAATTTTTGTTCAGTCCAACTGGTAGGGGTTCTTTTGTTAAGTATGAAAGCATATTCATATACTAGTTTTCTATCTAATTATGGATTTAAATTGTTTTTTTGAGGTTGTAAGGGCTTCTTTGAGAATGTCTTCATCTGTCTTCAAACTTTTTTTTTATAATCACGCATGAATGGTTTCGGCGTGGGGCGAACAAAATGAACATTGGGGCGCATGTTCATTTCGCCCCGCATTGAGTAGTGTTTGCAAAATCAATAATGTTCAAATAATATTAAGTTTTAATTTAAAAATGTATTATAATCTTACAACAAAGTGTTTTTTAAACCTTTTATTTAAAATAATATTTTCGAGGTAACATTTTATTAAAAATAAAGCAAAATTATTGTTGCTTAAAACATAAATTTGAAATAGCATTTTTTCTTCAATTGAGATTTTCTAATTTTTTTTAAATGGATGTATATGTAAAAAATATAATGAATCGATAGCTTGTTTAGAGATCTACAATATATAAAGAATTTATATATATTCAATAATTTTTGGATATCCATTAATCTCACCCCACCAACCATTTCGCCCCGGTCTCCCCTAATCTTATCCACAATCTGGCTATAAAAAATATTTAGAACCTGACACAATTTTTTACCGGTTTTGTTCTTTAACATTTCTTCATATTCACAACACATGTCTAGAAATATCAATGGCACAACCGTGATTTTTATGAAAACATAAAAGAATATATCCCCATGTGGCCTTATCTCATACATATACATTTCATTTTTTAGTTTCTTCCGGCTTCGGCTCCTTACATCCGCCCATATTAAAAAATGGCCTTTTTTGACCAAATTAACAGATCGAGAATACCCTAAAAAGAAAAACATATAAGTATCTTTTTTTTATATAAAAATCCCTTGTAACTTATATTTATCATATCAATTAATTAGAAATAAAACAATATTAAGTTTTTAAATCAGCATTTAGATAATACAAAATATTGCGCGTCCTGAAATACGACACGATATATTATCGGTTTTTATTTGATGTTTGAATTTAACAGTTTAGCTGTTGTAAATATGCAAAAAAATCAATTTATTTTTGTTTATGAATCTTTTTTGTTTTTTTGGCATTTTTTCTAAAATTTTTAATGTTCATAGCTGACTAAGAAAGTTTTATTAGAAAAAACGGTAAACGGATATTTCAATCCCTAAGATGGCAGTTTTGATCTTGGTAGTTAGCTCATAACTCTCAGTTTGTTGACCTGTGTAATATAAAACTAGCTTAGGAACGTGAAAACGTACACGTATATGAAGATCCCTAAGATAGGAAGTTATATATAAATTTGAACTGTTTGTTGATAGTTTTAAGCTATATTTCCGATAGGTGACTTTTTGGTCAAATGTCGATAGCCAATGCACGATAAACTTCCTTAACCTCCAAAACGGCAAGCTCAGGACAATTTCGGGATTTGATAACGTATATCTTAATTTTCTAATAATTACAGCACAAATTAATTTTATTTGGATGTTTTAATTTGATGTGCAGTTCTATCTAATGAACTCTTCTAAATTAAATTTTAGGTTGTTTTAAAAGGATGAGAAAAAATTTCTGTCAAGGCTACTAAATTTATTTTAGGTCGCCGGATTAGATTTAAAGCAAATAATATATTCAGTCTTTGTTACCACTCTCTTTTTTATTTAGGCCATCATTTAAATCTAGGTATATGTGGTACAACTAGGGTTGCCAAATGTCCTCCTTTCGGGAGGACGGCAACCTTTTTAGCTGTCCGTCCTCCCGTCCTCCTTTGAGCTGAAAATGTCCTCCTTTTTTGAATAAAAATGAAAAAAAAAATTTTTTATTATTTAAAATACTAAAAATCATTTCCCATACCTTATTTACCCATAAACAACTTAAAAGAAAATCAAATTTCACTTTTAAACCTCTTAAAAAAAATTAACACCAAAATTTAAATAATAGATGGCGTTTTTTATACATAATTTATCAAAGATTTTTCAAAATCATTAAATTTTCGCATTTATCTTCAGAAAAATATTTAGCTGCTATTATTATATTTTGTAGATAAAATTGGCAATATAATCAATTAAATATTTATAATAAAATATGATTTAATAAATTTTTTTCACATTAATTAAAACATTTGGGTTGATTTTCCGCCAAAAATCTATATTAGAGCTAAATATTGATGCTCTCTACACAGAAATCATTCTCATTAAAGATGATTTCCTCAAATCAGCCGATGATGCAAATTTTTTTGAGGAAACCCTATGCAAAACTTGGGTAAATTTATTAAGCAAACAAAGTCTTCCTAACATTGAAAAAATAATACGTTTTTTATTCAGTCTACCGGCAACAACTGCGTTTATAGAGCGCGTGTTCTCAGTAATGAATACAAAGTGGCGCGCTGAGAGAAATCGAGCAAAAAGAGAACTTATAAAAAACGAAATAATCATATATATTAATACAGATTTACAATGCGGAGATTTTTATAATTATGCTTTTAATGATACAAAATTGTTAAAAGATGCAAAAACTTCTTATAATAATTTTAATTGATCATGTTAATTCATAAAGAATAAATAAAATGATGTAATATTGATCTTAAAGTCATTTTTAAGCTTGCGCGTTGTTTTTTTAATTTGTCCTCCTTTGTCCTCCTTTTTGACACAGCCGTCCTCCTTTAACCCAAAACTGTTGGTAACCCTAGGTATAACTGCCCAAAGTGTCTTTTATAAATTGTATATTTCAAAAAAAAATAAATTTTTATTTATAAATAAACAAATTACAACTAAAATAATCTATTAGTAAATTTGACGCAAGCCTTTATCTATTGTGCAACTTTTAAAAAATTTGTAAAAAAATTAATATTTTAAAATATTTTTCAAAACTACATATTCTTAGTAAAAAGTTTCAAAAATTTTTTAAAAGCTGATCTTTTTTTTTAATATTATTATTTTAATTTTTTGAAACTTAAAAAAAATTATAAATAATAAAATACTAATGGATCATTAATGTAAGGAAGTAATGTAAGTGATTTGATTTTTCTTGCTCATTTAGGGTAAAATTCTGAAGTTTTATAATCTTCATTAGCTTTTAAATATAATATATCTAATATTATATAATTTTTAAATTTTTAATTAGCAAAAAGAGTTTTTGGCATTTGAATTGAATTGCAGGTTGTGAAGAAATTGCCTATATAAAAAGAAAATAAAAGATTGAAAATTACTTATTACAAGGCTTAAAAAAATGGCTCCCCGTTTAATTTAAATGCTATAAAATGTCAAAATTACAAATTTTAGAAGTTAAATTTCTTCATAAAAATTTAGAAGACAAAATAAAAATAACTAATTTTAATAATATTTGTTATACCAGGTTTTAATCGTCAAACAGTTACCTTCCGGATTACGTTTTGTACATGTTAATACCAGTTCTGATTTTACGTATAAGGACAGCATAATTCTTAGATTTCAATGCTACACAAAACAAATCAAGTTTACCTCCAAAAGCCGCACAATAAAATTGACACGAAATCTCCTATGCACCGAATAACAAATTTATTAATTAATCTAATAAATATATTAAATAGTTTTTTATCACAATTTTGTACTTAATTTCATGCGCAAATTATTGCGAAACTTTTAACCAGGTTAGATTATTATATGTATAAATATCAGTAAGTAAACTTTTAGTTATTTTATATATAAAAAATTTTCCCAATGTCTTTTAATGTTATTTTTGATTTAATCGGACAATGTGTGTAATAGCTTACTTAAAGTACGAAAAAATATATTAAAGGAATAATAGTCTTAATCTGATTAATTAATTGAATGCTTGAATAAAACATTATCTGTATTACAACTTAATCTTTTATGAGCACATATTTTTTGAACGGAGATAACGTATTCATTAATTAAGTATGAATTACAAAAGTTGGCTAAATTATTATTAAGCGTGGCTTCACTTTAATTAAGAATGAACATAAAAAGTCGCAGGCGAAAATATATTATTGCCATATTATCGCTTTTTGCAAGCATGAATTTTAAAATAAGACAAAAAATTAACGTCAACCATTAACTAGCCAAATAGGGTTTTTAATATAAATACAATTTAGTAATTTTAAAATAAAAGAAACCTTTTTTGGCCAGTTAATGATTGGCAAAACTAAAATTTTGTATAAAATTGCTATTTTTATTTAAATGTTGTGTTAATATGGTTAAATTTAAATTATTTTTGATGGCCAAATTTTTTTATAAAAAATTCCATAAAAGCTCTCATTGAAGACTTTTAGAATTTTTTTTTGTTTTATAAGTTTTAAAGGCATGGGTAAAAAAAATAACAATTTTTGTAAGAATTTAAAAAATTGGATTTTTATGGGCGAATCTTTTAATTTTTTAAAACTTTTTGTTAGTTATTTATGTTTTTGAATTTTTAAAAGTAAATTTTTATAGAAACTATACTAGTAACTGCTGCAACAAGGTTAATAATTTTTAATGTAAAAACTAAAATTATGAAATTTTAATCTTCAGAAATCGAATTTTATGTAAAAACGAATGATTTTAAACGCCCTCATAGAAAATATTCTATTCAGTTCAGGCCCGATTCTAGCTTTTCCATTTTAAAGGGGCAAAAAAAACTCGTGGGGGGCAGAAAAAAAATTTTTATGCTTAAAACATAAATTTGAAATAGCATTTTTTCTTCAATTGAGATTTTCTAATTTTTTTTAAATGGATGTATATGTAAAAAATATAATGAATCGATAGCTTGTTTAGAGATCTACAATATATAAAGAATTTATATATATTCAATAATTTTTGGATATCCATTAATCTCACCCCACCAACCATTTCGCCCCGGTCTCCCCTAATCTTATCCACAATCTGGCTATAAAAAATATTTAGAACCTGACACAATTTTTTACCGGTTTTGTTCTTTAACATTTCTTCATATTCACAACACATGTCTAGAAATATCAATGGCACAACCGTGATTTTTATGAAAACATAAAAGAATATATCCCCATGTGGCCTTATCTCATACATATACATTTCATTTTTTAGTTTCTTCTGGCTTCGGCTCCTTACATCCGTCCATATCGAAAAATGGCCTTTTTTGACCAAATTAACAGATCGAGAATACCCTAAAAAGAAAAACATATAAGTATCTTTTTTTTATATAAAAATCCCTTGTAACTTATATTTATCATATCAATTAATTAGAAATAAAACAATATTAAGTTTTTAAATCAGCATTTAGATAATACAAAATATTGCGCGTCCTGAAATACGACACGATATATTATCGGTTTTTATTTGATGTTTGAATTTAACAGTTTAGCTGTTGTAAATATGCAAAAAAATCAATTTATTTTTGTTTATGAATCTTTTTTGTTTTTTTGGCATTTTTTCTAAAATTTTTAATGTTCATAGCTGACTAAGAAAGTTTCATTAGAAAAAACGGTAAACGGATATTTCAATCCCTAAGATGGCAGTTTTGATCTTGGTAGTAAGCTCATAACTCTCAGTTTGTTGACCTGTGTAATATAAAACTAGCTTAGGAACGTGAAAACGTACACGTATATGAAGATCCCTAAGATAGGAAGTTATATATAAATTTGAACTGTTTGTTGATAGTTTTAAGCTATATTTCCGATAGGTGACTTTTTGGTCAAATGTCGATAGCCAATGCACGATAAACTTCCTTAACCTCCAAAACGGCAAGCTCAGGACAATTTCGGGATTTGATAACGTATATCTTAATTTTCTAATAATTACAGCACAAATTAATTTTATTTGGATGTTTTAATTTGATGTGCAGTTCTATCTAATGAACTCTTCTAAATTAAATTTTAGGTTGTTTTAAAAGGATGAGAAAAAATTTCTGTCAAGGCTACTAAATTTATTTTAGGTCGCCGGATTAGATTTAAAGCAAATAATATATTCAGTCTTTGTTACCACTCTCTTTTTTATTTAGGCCATCATTTAAATCTAGGTATATGTGGTACAACTAGGGTTGCCAAATGTCCTCCTTTCGGGAGGACGGCAACCTTTTTAGCTGTCCGTCCTCCCGTCCTCCTTTGAGCTGAAAATGTCCTCCTTTTTTGAATAAAAATGAAAAAAAAAAATTTTTATTATTTAAAATACTAAAAATCATTTCCCATACCTTATTTACCCATAAACAACTTAAAAGAAAATCAAATTTCACTTTTAAACCTCTTAAAAAAAATTAACACCAAAATTTAAATAATAGATGGCGTTTTTTATACATAACTTAACAAAGATTTTTCAAAATCATTAAATTTTCGCATTTATCTTCAGAAAAATATTTAGCTGCTATTATTATATTTTGTAGATAAAATTGGCAATATAATCAATTAAATATTTATAATAAAATATGATTTAATAAATTTTTTTCACATTAATTAAAACATTTGGGTTGATTTTCCGCCAAAAATCTATATTAGAGCTAAATATTGATGCTCTCTACACAGAAATCATTCTCATTAAAGATGATTTCCTCAAATCAGCCGATGATGCAAATTTTTTTGAGGAAACCCTATGCAAAACTTGGGTAAATTTATTAAGCAAACAAAGTCTTCCTAACATTGAAAAAATAATACGTTTTTTATTCAGTCTACCGGCAACAACTGCGTTTATAGAGCGCGTGTTCTCAGTAATGAATACAAAGTGGCGCGCTGAGAGAAATCGAGCAAAAAGAGAACTTATAAAAAACGAAATAATCATATATATTAATACAGATTTACAATGCGGAGATTTTTATAATTATGCTTTTAATGATACAAAATTGTTAAAAGATGCAAAAACTTCTTATAATAATTTTAATTGATCATGTTAATTCATAAAGAATAAATAAAATGATGTAATATTGATCTTAAAGTCATTTTTAAGCTTGCGCGTTGTTTTTTTAATTTGTCCTCCTTTGTCCTCCTTTTTGACACAGCCGTCCTCCTTTAACCCAAAACTGTTGGTAACCCTAGGTATAACTGCCCAAAGTGTCTTTTATAAATTGTATATTTCAAAAAAAAATAAATTTTTATTTATAAATAAACAAATTACAACTAAAATAATCTATTAGTAAATTTGACGCAAGCCTTTATCTATTGTGCAACTTTTAAAAAATTTGTAAAAAAATTAATATTTTAAAATATTTTTCAAAACTACATATTCTTAGTAAAAAGTTTCAAAAATTTTTTAAAAGCTGATCTTTTTTTTTAATATTATTATTTTAATTTTTTGAAACTTAAAAAAAATTATAAATAATAAAATACTAATGGATCATTAATGTAAGGAAGTAATGTAAGTGATTTGATTTTTCTTGCTCATTTAGGGTAAAATTCTGAAGTTTTATAATCTTCATTAGCTTTTAAATATAATATATCTAATATTATATAATTTTTAAATTTTTAATTAGCAAAAAGAGTTTTTGGCATTTGAATTGAATTGCAGGTTGTGAAGAAATTGCCTATATAAAAAGAAAATAAAAGATTGAAAATTACTTATTACAAGGCTTAAAAAAATGGCTCCCCGTTTAATTAAAATGCTATAAAATGTCAAAATTACAAATTTTAGAAGTTACATTTCTTCATAAAAATTTAGAAGACAAAATAAAAATAACTAATTTTAATAATATTTGTTATACCAGGTTTTAATCGTCAAACAGTTACCTTCCGGATTACGTTTTGTACATGTTAATACCAGTTCTGATTTTACGTATAAGGACAGCATAATTCTTAGATTTCAATGCTACACAGAACAAATCAAGTTTACCTCCAAAAGCCGCACAATAAAATTGACACGAAATCTCCTATGCACCGAATAACAAATTTATTAATTAATCTAATAAATATATTAAATAGTTTTTTATCACAATTTTGTACTTAATTTCATGCGCAAATTATTGCGAAACTTTTAACCAGGTTAGATTATTATATGTATAAATATCAGTAAGTAAACTTTTAGTTATTTTATATATAAAAAATTTTCCCAATGTCTTTTAATGTTATTTTTGATTTAATCGGACAATGTGTGTAATAGCTTACTTAAAGTACGAAAAAATATATTAAAGGAATAATAGTCTTAATCTGATTAATTAATTGAATGCTTGAATAAAACATTATCTGTATTTCAACTTAATCTTTTATGAGCACATATTTTTTGAACGGAGATAACGTATTCATTAATTAAGTATGAATTACAAAAGTTGGCTAAATTATTATTAAGCGTGGCTTCACTTTAATTAAGAATGAACATAAAAAGTCGCAGGCGAAAATATATTATTGCCATATTATCGCTTTTTGCAAGCATGAATTTTGAAATAAGACAAAAAATTAACGTCAACCATTAACTAGCCAAATAGGGTTTTTAATATAAATACAATTTAGTAATTTTAAAATAAAAGAAACCTTTTTTGGCCAGTTAATGATTGGCAAAACTAAAATTTTGTATAAAATTGCTATTTTTAGTTAAATGTTGTGTTAATATGGTTAAATTTAAATTATTTTTGATGGCCAAATTTTTTTATAAAAAATTCCATAAAAGCTCTCATTGAAGACTTTTAGAATTTTTTTTTGTTTTATAAGTTTTAAAGGCATGGGTAAAAAAAATAATAATTTTTGTAAGAATTTAAAAAATTGGATTTTTATGGGCGAATCTTTTATTTTTTTAAAACTTTTTGTTAGTTATTTATGTTTTTGAATTTTTAAAAGTAAATTTTTATAGAAACTATACTAGTAACTGTTGCAACAAGGTTAATAATTTTTAATGTAAAAACTAAAATTATGAAATTTTAATCTTCAGAAATCGAATTTTATGTAAAAACGAATGATTTTAAACGCCCTCATAGAAAATATTCTATTCAGTTCAGGCCCGATTCTAGCTTTTCCATTTTAAAGGGGCAAAAAAAACTCGTGGGGGACAGAAAAAAAAATTTTTGCCGCCTTCGGCGGCAAAATTGGCCGTGACCTTCGGTCACGGCAAAAAATATACATGTAAAACAATAGAATCCATGTTCAAAGTTTTTTAACAAATTAATAGTAATTTATTATATTCTTAAATTAAAAAAAATGAGTTTATAAATGGAATATGTGAATTAAAATTAATTGTTTTCACTAAAATCAATTGCTTAAAAAGATATGAGATTTGAATTAATTGTAAGTGTTATTTTATCATTTGGTATCATTGCGCATGAAAATTAAAAATATGATATATATGAATGATAAAAATTATATAAAACTTTGGATTAAAAAAATGAAAAGTGAAATAAGATTGATTATCATGAAAACAAAATGTATAAGTATGCTAATTTGGAAGAATATATATGAAAAAACACTGGTTATATATAACTAGTTATTAATATTAGGGTAAAAAATTAAATAAAACATGAACATAAACGTTAAATGCGCATAAAAAAAGTTTGCAACCATGTTAAAATAGTAAGCAATAATTAGCTGATTATGAGCAGTGTATTGAATTGATCAAACTATTTTATCTTAGAGGATTTTAATTAAATTACAATATTCATCAAAATTCAACGCCCCTAGTTAATGATTTTTCGTGTTCTAAAAGAACCAAATCACCTTTAAGCAGGTCACTACTTGTCAGCCGTCATTATCCTTCTTAAAGAAAAAAATGTGGCCTCACAACTCGACGTTGAAGAGCCAATTAACAAACTTATAGGAAAAATGTTAAATAGATTAGAAAACGCATCATTGTAATCATATAAATATTTAACAAATTCAATAGTAACACATTCTTTGTAATAATTAAGTTTCTTTTTAAAAATTTTTGGCTACGTCAATTTCTTTAGATAATGAATTTTTATCAATATTACTTATTTTTAAAAGAGGCTCTAATTTATTTATATCTAAAATAAAGGTTAATCAAATTTGTAAAGGGAATCTAAAGATGATAAACAACCATTATCGGTAAAAATTCTATTATCAAAATATAAATAAATCAATAATATTAAAATAAATACTTTTTTCGTCATTAATATTTAAAATATTTTCAACCTTATGAGTAGAAAATAAATAAAAATCAGAAAATTTTTTAGGTTTAGTTTTTCTTTTATCCATAGATAAATATTATTGTCATTTAAAAAAATATTAATATAAAAACAATTTTTGAATAAATCTTCAAATGTATTTTTATTTTTTAATTGTTTAATTTCTAACAAACAATTGTGTATTAAATCAGAAGTTTTAGAAATATAAATCGTTCTGCATTGAAATTGATCCATAATTATTTTTAATAAATAAAATAATTTTTCAATTAAATACAAAAAAATAAATTGATGATTTTAAATATGGTCAAAAAACTCCGATTCGGCCCTGTGACCTGAAGGTATAAAAGTTTTTTTATTTTTAATTTTTAAAAGAGTATTAAATATTTCTGTGTAAATTAAAAAAAAACTTGGGCAGGTAGTGACCACACCACCAATGGGGCAACAGCCGGGGTATGGTCCCGCATTCACTAACTACCTTGATTGTATAATGTTAAAAAAATTTATGAAGGGAAGAAAAATCAAAAAAATCTTTTCCTTCACTTAAAATAGGACAATCTTTTACAACAAGATGCAATCGGTGGTTAAAGCAGTGAATATACGGGACATGGTGTCCAGCTATTTTGCTTAAAAATACTTGAACACCATTTTTTTTCCCGGGCATTACGTTCGCCCCATCGTAGCATTGTGCGATCAGGTTCTTTGGTTCTAGATTATATTCTAACAAAAGATTGTTGTTAACTTAGAAAATTTCTTAGGCATCAGATTTATGAATTGGTTTCACAAATATAAAGCTTTCTGTAAAATCAAATTTTTCTATATATTTCGTTAGTTTGATCTCTCTTGCGGGTGAGAAGTATTATGAATAAAAATACTTTTTAAAAAAAGTAAATATTTTTAGGATAATATTTTTTAAATATTTTTGACGGAGCAAATTTAATTATATTATGTGGAAGAAATAAAATTACTATGTATTTTTTTGGGGGGGGGGGGGGGGGGGGACAAATAAAATTTTTTTTTGGGGGGGGGGGGGGCAAACATAAAATTACTATGTATTTTTTTTTTTTGGGGGGGGGGGCAAATTCAATTATTTATGGGGGGCAATCAAAAACTTTCGGGGGGGGCACTGCCCTCCCCTAAAAGGGGTCTAGAATTGTGCCTGATTCAGTTATAAAGCCCTAAAGTTTTTAAACTGATCTCATTTGAAATGTAAGTATAATTTTGTGCATACGTTATTAATTTTAAATTTTGACCCCTATTTATATATTAGGATGTGGCCCAAATCGTTATTATATCTTAGTACTTATTACAATTTTTTATGATCTCTTACAATATTTTTATATGTAAACTAACACAAATTGATACTAAACAAAAAGAAACACAATTGAACAAAAATAGTTGCAATTGGATCTAGAGACTTTATTAAAACTACTGTGTTATTTAAAATAATTAAATTTTAGGAACGTAGTATAAACTAAACTTAGCTTGTATTTTTTAAATTTGTTTCTCTAGGAAAAGGTTTAATAAGTGGCTATATAACCAAGCAGAGTATGAACTAAAATAAGTATAACACAGGGAGGGCTGGGAAAAAAACTAAATGGGATTTTTTAAACAAGTTTGTCAATATTTTTCCCCAAATGCCCACAAACTCGTGGGCATGGCAAAAGAAAAGGGGCATGTTTAAAAAAAGCCCCTTTTCTTAATAAAAAAATTCTAGGAGCTCTAAGAATAAACAACCCACCCATCATTATTACAAAGAAAAAATCAAAATAGAAAACAAAAAATGGGCTTTTTGGGGCTCTTTTTAAAAGCCACTTTTTGTGGGGTTTTTTACCCCTTTTCTTAGTTAGGGTTTTTTTTTAATTCTTATTTTGTCCCTTTATTTGTAGCTCCCTTTCTTTCTTTATGTTTTGGGGGAAAATGAGCCAACCAAAGTTTTTTGGCTCATTGTTTTCCCAGCACTGAACACAGGTCAATGTGTCAGGAACGGGAATCAAAACATAAAAGAATGCATCCCCTGATGGCCTAATTTCATATATGTTTTTCGTATTTTTAATTTCATCCGTCTTTTGCTCCTTAGATCCGTCTATAACAAAAAATGACCTATTTTGACCAAATTGACAGATCTAAATACACACTAAAAAAAAATTTAAAAATCTTTTATGCATATAAAAATTCCATGTAACTTATATTTTTAATCACAAATTATGAAAAATAAATTTTTATATATCAAGCTCTTACATCGGCATTTAGATAATATGAATATTTCGCGTCCAAACTTAAATACGACACGATATATTATCGGTTTTTAATGAAAATATTAAGTTTAAATTTAACAGTTTAAATATTGTGAATATGCAAAAAAAAAATGTTTGATTTATTTTTGTTTTTGAATCTTTTTTGGTATTTTGACCTTTTTTTCTAATTTAATGTTTATAACTGACTAACTAAGTTTGATTAGGAAAAACGGTAAACGGATTTGATATTCTCTAAGATGGCATGTTTGATCTCCGTAGTTAACTTATAACTCTCAAAAAATTGTTGACCTGTGTAATTAACTAAATGTTTTTTACCCTTGTGACCTAGACTGATCCATACTTTTGCTTGCCTGATTAGTTTATAAGGCGTCGCTTTGGACGAGCTCGGAAACATATCAATGTCGACATATTGATAGTTTAAACTTCCTATACACTATTTATAATTTCTTGCTTCTTAATAAAATTTCATTTAATTATAAAATAACTTAATTAATTTTTTGATTTATACAACTTTTAAGCATTAAACTTAACAAAAAATTTTACAACTATTACATTAAATTAAGCAAATAAGTTGATAAAATATTTTGGTTAACCTAACCTACTTAATTTTTTTTTGGTTTATTTGCCCATCCCTGAATAGACAAAAATTTAAATGAGGTCTCGAAATTACATTCAGACTCAAATAGCCAAAATTTTAAGCTACACACTTAATGTGCCGTGAAATGTTCTTAGTAATACTATTTATGTGACCTTTTTTTCAGGGTCCGTCTGCATGCTGTAGTTTCCTATATACCATTTTTAACAATTTAGGACACTTGACTAGTCCAAGTGTTTTAGTGATATCACAATTCCGATGGATGTTAGAGTGTAGATTTAACTATTGACTTTAAGTGGTATAGACGTCGCCCCATTAAGAAATTTTTAAGATCTTTAACCATTTAAAAATCTTTAGTGTTTTATTTAAAAAGCAATTGAAGATATTTAAATATTCACCCATGGGGTTAATTTTAGACCTTTTACACCTCTTCCTCCATCAAGGTTAAGTTTGAAAAATATACAAAAAATGTATAGATAAGTATACCTAAGATTAAATGTGGGTTTAATGAAAATACGAATAGATAATTGTTATTTATGAAAAAAAGGCAATTTTGTACCGAGCTCGAATAACGAATTAGATCACGTAAATTATAAATTTATTTACCAAATCAACAAATTAATAACGACAAAGCATAAATTGAGCAACATTGAAATAGTACATTATTATTCAATATGTGTATGAATTTGCATCGATCATATATTTATTGTTCTCGACAACTGTCATTTAAACACAAAAAGGTTTAAAAAATGGTTCGTTTGGCATATTGAAAAAGATTATAGATCCGGAAGTACAACGGGTCACAGTAAATTATATTTAAGATGTCAACGGTGAAGACGTAAGACCATATATTCCATGCAATCCAATCTCGCATTCGATCATTGGGCCCAAAACTTTGATCAACGGAGGCTAAAACGTATTGTAATTGAATAACTAGCAGTGTTATCAAGACTTGGAATGCACGCCTACTGGCCACATGGGGATTTGAATTATGTGAGCTACTTGGATTGTAAAAAGTGAAAAATCGTAAATATATTACGATCACACTGATGGGGATGGCGAGATACGTTATGCACGGTTTGTACAGCTATTACTTTTAAAGACCGGAAATATTGGTAGCTATGACGGATGATACAAAGGTACGCCAAGATTGACGCGATTGTGGATACCCGTATAGCGTACCATCCTCATATACACAAAAAACTCGGGTCGTGTTAACCAGTAACATACGCGGTCGATAAAATGTCAAGTCCTCAGGGCTATCGATTATAGCTTGGAGTTTTCCCAAAGATTCGTTCGGGTATCTCCTATAAAACCCAGTACAGTGAGGTTTCCAATGTTTCGGTTGGAGGGTTTTCCATACAACGATGAATTGAGACTACAGTACGGTTAGGATATAGAACGTAGTCTACGTAAATGAGGTTGTTCTAATAGTATAGGAGTGGATAAATTTCACAAGCCACAATTGCGTAAACGGATGCATGCAATATTCCGTAGTAACGGTGACGATTGAGCCTTAACCGGTATCGTCGAATTCCGATGGCAAAAAAACAAAACCTCTCGAGCAAACACGCGAATCTCAGGAACGTTTTAAGTTTTCGTATAAGGTTAAGGCTCCTATTAATCGTCCAATTAAGTTTGGTTGATAGGAGCTATAGAGTAGACGATATCCAAGGCTAACTGTCACCTTGGCATCAATGAGGATTTTCCAATACGCCTTCCCATCCGTCGGCTTGGGAGCCCGGGGAGAGCCTTTTTCAATAGGGAGTCGGATAAACTATTTATGTTCTACAATGATCCATGATATTGGTGATAAAATGTAGTAAAAGGCTGCCCTCTCACTCATTTTATTTAAGAGCCGGAAGATTCATGAAATTGCAACGTCATATTTTTGACACTGGTTTAATAGCGATTTTGTGATCAAAAACAATATTCTTGTTATCTTATAAACGAATATATGTGTAAGGTAATTTTTTAATATGCCTCAGGTTTAAGATCGTTTTTTTAGTTCGCATCGCTATAAGATGATTGGTGATATCCATTGGTTGATTTACTCAATTTTGACCAGTACACCAAAACCTTTCTAGATTTTAAAGTTTTATTGAATTCACCTAAACTTTTGTTTGATCATTAATAATAAATTAATAGCTCCTTGTAGGGTTTTTTATAGTGATACAGGCAACTTTAATAGGTGTTGCAAGACCAAATAGTATCACAAAAGATCAATTTTTTGAAGGCTTAGCTTCCATCATCCTACAAAATCCTGAAGATGGATGTGTCTTGGTTGAAAACCATTTTTTAAATACTTTAGCTTTCCAAAATAGACTTATAATATTCTAAAATTATAGAGTTTAATTTATTAACATCGAACAAATTCTTTATGAAGCTAAACACCTTTTAAAATTGAATCTCTTATTTTTAACTTACAGACGAATGAATGGGTTAAATGTGAGGTTCGTTACCCCAATTAAGCTTAATGAATTATAATTTAGTGTTCCTATTTAGAAGTCTATCCAAAAAAAAATTTGTATCACCACTTAAACCTATACATTGTCAATTGAACAAACATATTTAAAATTTGAAGCTTGTTTCAAGGACGGACCTAACTTATTAACCAGGCATTCTATAAATATTTTTTAATATACTTTAAGATAACTTAGTAACTCATAAAAATAATAAATGGCTTGCGTATGTCCAATCATTAAAAAGTAGGCTCATTCCCACTGAGCTCTTCAATTTTTGTAAGTTACAGGGAATGAAAGAGAGTGAGCTCATTTTTTCCGCCCGATGAAAATGTTTAAACGATAAATTTTTACTACCGGGAAATATAAACTTCTCTCTTACAATGCTCGCTTCAATAAAGTGGCACTTGTTACAAATAGAATGATCAATAGACACATAAAATGTGGCCATCATCTACTATATTTTTGATCGTTGTCACTAATAAAATGATCACGATCACAATTAAATGATTTCTGTCACAATTAAATGGCCAAGATGATGTTTTTATGATAAATATCACTAAGTTGTGGCTAAATGGTCATACAACTTTAGTGATGTTTACCATGAATCATCATCTTGTCCAATTACAGTGCTCACTTCAATAATTTGGCACATGTTAGAAATAGAATGATCAATAGACACAAAAAATGTGACCATCTAACACTATTTTTTTGTTCGCGGTCACTAATAAAATGATCACGATCACAATTAAATGATCTCTGTCACAATTAAATGGCCAAGTTGATGATTTCATGGTAAACATCACTAATTTGTGTGACTTTAGCCACAACATAGTGATATTTATCATGAAAACATCATCTTGGCCATTTAATTGTGATCTTGATCATTTAATTGTGTCATTTAATTAGTGACAACGATCAAAAATATAGTAGCTGATGGCCACATTTTATGTGTCTATTGATCATTCTATTTCTAACATGTGCCACTTTATTGAAGCTAGCACTGTAATTGTGATCGTGATCATTTAATTGTGATCGTGATCATTTAATTGTGATCGTGATCATTTTATTAGTGACCGCGATCAAAAAAATAGTGGTAGATGGCCACATTTTATGTGTCTATTGATCACTATTTGTAACATGTGCCACTTTATTGAAGCTAGCACTGAGTAACATTGATAGCTCCTAGTTTTATTTTTTTTTGGTAAAAATGAGTTGATAATAATCTCTTTTAATTATAAGGATTGCTCCAAGTAAATATTTGAAAACTTAGTTCTTTTATATTGGCCAAGCTTAAATTCGTTGTTTTTAAATTATATGAATATCTGATTTTAAAAATGTTTTAATTGGCCAAGCTAACATTTGTTGTTTTTTGTTATAATATTTTAAATTGTAATTGGCCAAGCTCGAATTTTTTTTTTTTATTATGACAGCTTTATTTTAACATAAGATTAATTGGTTAGGCTAATATTTAATGTTTCCAGATTTTAATAACATAATATCTTGATTTAAACAAAGTTAAGCCCGTCCTCACTCAATTTTTTTCTCTCCTCTGCTCAGAGCAGCCATAAACGTTCAGAATTTTAAGGGCGACTGTTTAATTTTTTAAAACCGTTAGTTGTTTATAAAATTTTAGGGCTTGTTATTATATTACTCAACCTATGAGTTTTTGGCCACAAGCCAAAAATTAAAAAGCAAAGAATAACCGCCTAGATCTGCAATGTCGGGAGTGTCCAATTGAGTTTTAAAATATGTGTGGTCTGGTGAGCCGACCCGACTTAACTCTAATCATGAGCCTGACCAAATCAATAATCTGATCAAATATTTTAACTTTATATGCCTACGAGTTTCAAAAATTATAAAAGGTTATATGTGCACAACTTGAAACCTAATTTAAGCAGAAGGTATGCTTTAGTTTAGAAACAAGTTAGCTTAAAATCATAAAAAATAAGTGAATTAAGGTATGGCATCAATATGACTTTAACCGTCTTTTTGCCCCGATAATATAACACAGGTCAACAAATATTAATGTCAGAAACGTTAATTTTATGAAAACATAAAAAAATGCAACCCCCTGATGGCCTAATCTCATATCTATTTTTCGTTTATCTTAGTTTCTTCCGTCTTTGGCTCCTTAGATCCCTCTATAACGAAAAATGGGCTTTTTTGACCAAATTGACCGATCTAAATATACCCTAAAAAGAAAAAATTGAAAAATCTTTTTTGTAAAAATTCTTTGTAAATTATATTTAATCACAAATAATGAAAAATAAATTTAAATAATATATCAAGTTCTTACATCGGCATTTCCAAACTTAAATACGACACGATATATCGGTTTTAAAAGAAATTCCTTTTTTTTCTAAAATTTTTAATGTTTATAACCGACTAGGGCATGTCAAAACTCCGGAGTCTAGAAGAAGTTCAAAAACTCCGGAGTTTATAATTAAAATTTGCTAGTTAATATATGTAAATATTACATAATTAGCTGCTCTTTCATTTATTTACAACTTTGATTAAACAATAATGAGTTTTGACTACAAAAATACAAATTCCAATATTTCCAATACGCTATTGTTTACTAGCAAATTCCAAAAAACTAAAACTCCGGAAGTCCGGAGTTGATGAACTCCTTCCCGACTCCCGGAGTTTTAACATGCCTTATAACCGACTAGGTTTGATAAGGAAAAACGGTAAACGGATTAGATATTCCCTAAGACGGAAGGTTGGATCTCTGTTGTTAACACATGACTCTCAAAAAATTGTTGACCTGTGAAATTTAATTTGAGGGTGGCCGGTCTTTATTGCTCCATGCGAAATATCTTTAGGCGTCTTCTTTTATATATTTTACCATCTCTAATATATTTAGTGACTTCTCTTGTGTTGAGTTTTTAAACATGTTTCCATTACTTTATGAAAAAATATATTGTTTATCAATTAAAAAAAATTATTCGTAATTAATAAAATATCACTTCGTATATAATTTAAAGTTTCGTTGATAAACGCCTATTAAAAGAACGCCTATTTTGTAATTAACCTATTTCGTAATTATCATCGCATATTGCGTATATTATCAATCCTATATACTTAAAAACATATTCCTTAACGTAGTTAATAAAAATTATGATATAGACCAATTTTATGGGAATCATTTTGACCAATTATAACTTGATATAAATTTTAACAGCATCGGGTTTTCAAAATAATTTAAAGTTTATCAAGCGAAATAAAATGTACAAGTAAAATGTCTTAAACCTCATATATCAACAATTTTTTGAGAGTAATGAGTTAACTACAGAGATCAAACCTGCCATCTTAGGGAACATCAAATCCGTTTACCGTTTTTCCTAATCAAACTTAGTTATTCAGTTATAAACATTAAAAATTATACAAAAAAAGGTTAAAAAACCAAAAAAAATTCAAAAACAAAAATTAATTGAAATTACAATTTTGCATATTCACAATAGTTAAACTGTTAAATTTAAACTTCAAATAATATTTTCATTAACCAATAATATATTGTGTCGTTTTAGTTTGGACGCGAAATATTTTGTATTATCTAAATGCCGGTGTAAGAGCTTGATATATTAATTAAAAAATATTCTATTATTTGTGATTAAAAATATAAGTTACAAGGGATTTTAATATGCAAAAAAGATTTTTAAATTTGTTCTTTTTAGGGTATATTTAGATCTGTCAATTTGGTCAAAAAATGCCATATTTTGTTATAGACGGATCTAAGGAGCCAAAGACGGAAGAAACTAAGAAAAAAAAAACATATATGAGATTAGGCCATCATGTGGATGCATTCTTTTATGTTTTTATAAAATTCACGTTTCTGACATAAATATTTGTTGACCTGTGTATTACCTAATATGGTTTTCGCTTTCGGCCTTTTGTCTGGAATCGTGGTTCCGGTTTGTAGCGATTAGTATTTTAAACATTTAAAATGCAAGATGTTCGCCATTTCTGTATCATAATATTAGGTTTAAAACTGTAAAATATTAGGCCAATCGACAGAAGGGTAAGGGGTAATCAACATTTTTTTAAGGCCTGGGTCTAAAAATCTAGGTTACCGGCATAAGTTAAATATTTATTAACCTAAAGTGACCATATAAAAAGATTGGCTAAGCCTTAACGGGTAATATTTTGCTCCGGCATAAGTAATGCAATTCCATACTAACGGAACAGAAAACGCATTTAACACAAATCTACCAAAAATTTATGAAGGTTTGATGAAGACTTAAAAAAAATATAAAAATAATTTGTTTTAAATTTTTTATTTATAATAATAAAATAACATATTTATAAGTATATCATTCCAAAATTCATATTTAGGTTATACTTTGCACCCAAAACTGAAAATGACATAATTACCGGGTTAAAGTAAATCTATTATTTTAAGTTAAAATTATCTTTCAATATAGTTTTTCAATCACATTTGTTGTCTGTACATAATTATAAACTTTATATTTTTATATCCAAACAATGTTTGACCAAAAAACACACTAAACGGATTTCAAAATCATAATGATAATTAATCATGATTAAATTAAATAATATCTATTTTATAATAAACTCTTCACGCTGTTATTTGAATTAAAAACATACGTTCATTCTTGTTAATGATTTACAAAAGTTGACAATATGGAGGGAAGTTTGGCGCCCTTCAAAGACTTCTCAAGTTTTTTAGCTAAACCTTATAGGTTAGGAGTAATGAGATATGGTCACATGACAGTGTCTTACATGAAACAAGCCCTAAATTTAAGACAAATCACCTTGTTTATGACCATAGGATTATTAAGCTTTAAAGTGGTCGCGTCTATGTGCTAATTTAAAAAAAATAAGAGACAGGGCGGAGGTGAACATCAGACTTCAAGATTAAAAGACTGTTATTATGTTAACACTGAATTCAGGGGCGTATTGAGGGGGGTCAAAAGGGGAAAATTTTCCCCCCTTTAAATTTTTTTTTTAATTTTTATGATGTAACCAGCGATTATAAGCTTTATGTGCCTAATAGAGCCTGGGCTAACCTAGGTCACGGGCGTGCGAGCAAATCTTACAATGAGTCCAAGACTTATACGGGTATGGCGCCCCTATATGGGGAAAGATATAAGGAAACCTCAAACTCAGTTGGTTGGTGTAAACTAAAACACTTTCATTATTATGCAAATGCCTAAACGGAGCATCTCCATTTTCTTAAACCAGCGACAGAGGTAACCCATTCAAATCCTAATGAAGCCATAGTTGATGAACGGCACATGATTAAGATTAAGACAGCCTATAAATAATATGGAGCACGAGAGGGTTAAAACTAATTTGGAATTTTTTATAATAATTGTGAAAAACTTTATGACATTCAGATAGGGCATCACGGCTTTTTGTTATGAAAATAAGATGGTATTATAATTAATTTTCTCAGCTTAAAAAGGGGATTATATGAAATTTAACAATTCACATAAAGTTTACTTGAGGTTAAGCAAGAAGCAGCCACTAAACATTTTGCGAATAGTTTTGGGTGTACCACCTTAAACTTAACAAATAGTAAAATTGCGATACTTTTGTCGTCAGCGTTATACCCAACAAATTTAGATAGCCTGACATATTCAAGCAGGCACGATTCTAGACCACTTTTGGAAGGGCAGTGCCCCCCCCTTCCCCCCCCCCCCCCCCCCCAAAAAAAAAAATACATAATAATTTTATGTTTGCCCCCCCAAAAAAAATTGAATTTGCCCCCCCCCCCCAAAATACATAGTAATTTTATTTCTTCCACATAATATAATTAAATTTGCTCCGTCAAAAATATCTAAAAAATATTTACTTTTTTTAATTGTTTTTATTCATTAATACTTCTCATCCGGAAGAGAGATCAAACTAACAGAAATATATAGAAAAATTTGTATTTACAGAAAGCTTATTTGTGAAACCAATTCATAAATCTGATGCCTAAGAAATTTTCTCAGTTAACAACAATCTTTTGTTAGAATATAATCTAAAACCAAAGAACCTGATCGCACAATGCTACGATGGGGCGAACGTAATGCCCGGGAAAAAATGGTGTTCAAGTATTTAGAGCAAAATAGCTGGACACCATGTCCCGTATATTCACTGCTTTAACCACCGATTGCATCTTGTTGTAAAAGATTGTCTTATTTAAAGTGAAGGGAAAGATTTTTTTGATAATTTTTCTTCCCTTCATAAATTTTTTCAACATGATGCAATCAAGGTAGTTAGTGAATGCGGGACCATGCCGGCTGTTGTCTTATTGGTGGTGTGGTCACTACATGCCCATTGTTTTTTTTTAAAAATTGCACAAAAATATTAATACTCTTTTAAAAATAAAAATAAAAAACTTTATATCTTCAGGTCACAGGGCCGAATCGGGGTTTTTTGACCATATTTAAAATCATCTATTTATTTTTTTGTATTTAATTGAAAGATTATTTTATTGATTAAAAATAATTATAGATCAATTTCAATGCAGAACGATTTATGTTTTTAAAACTTCTGATTTAATACACCTTTGTGTTAGAAATTAAACAATTAAGAAATAAAAGTACATTTGAAGATTTATTCAAAAATTGTTTTGATATTAATATTTTTTTAAATGACAATAATTTATCTATGGATAAAAGAAAAACTAAACCTAAAGATTTTTCTGATTTTTATTTATATTTTAAATATTAATGATGAAGTAAAAAGTATTTCTTTTAATATTATTAATTCATTTATATTTTGATAATAGATTTTTTACCGATAATAGTAGTTTAAAATCTTAGGATTCCCTTTATAAATTTGATTAACCTTTATTTTAGATATAAATAAATTAGAGCCTCTTTTAAAAATAAGTAATATTGATAAAAATTCATTATCTAAAGAAATTGACGTAGCCAAAAAATTTTCTAATAAACTTAATAATTACAAAGAATGTGTTACTATTGATTTTGTTAAATTTTTATATGATTACAATGATGCGTTTTCTAATCTATTTAACATTTTTCCTATAAGTTTGTTAAATGGCTCTTCAACGTCGAGTTGTGAGGCCACATTTTCTTCTTTAAGAAGGATAATAACGGTTGACAAGTAGTGATCTGCTTAAAGGTGATTTGGTTTTTTTAGAACACGAAAAACCTTTAACTAGGGGCGTTTAATTTTTATGGATAATGTAATTTAATTAAAATCCTCTAAGAAAAAATAGTTTGATCAATACAATACACTGCTCATAATCAGCTAATTATTGCTTACTATTTTAACATGGTTGCAAACTTTTTTTCCGCATTTAACGTTTACGTCCATGTTTTATTTAATTTTTTACCCTAATATTAATAACTAGTTATATATAACCAGTGTTTTTTCATATATATTCTTCCAAATTAGCATACTTATACATTTTGTTTTCATGATAATCAATCTTATTTCACTTTTCATTTTCTAAAATCCAAAGTTTAATATAATTCATTTTTATTATTCATATATATCATATTTTTAATTTTCATGCGCAATGATGCCAAATGATAAAATTATACTTACAATTAATTCAAATCTCATATTTTTAAGCAATTGATTTTAGTGAAAACATTTAATTTTAATTCACATATTCAATTTATAAACTCATTTTTTTAATTAAGGATATAATAAATTACTGTTAATTTGTTAAAAAATTTTGAACATGGATTCTATTGTTGTACATGTATAATTTTTGCCGTGACCGAAGGTCACGGCTGGTCACGGCTAATTTTGCCGCCGAAGGCGGCAAAAAATTTTTTTCTGCCCCCCCACGAGTTTTTTTTGCCCCCCTAAAATGGAAAAGCTAGAATCGGGCCTGTATTCAAGAGTGCTGTATATGAAAATCACTCATAAAAACAAAGTTATTTTGGGCCTTCAGGGTTAAAATTTAACGGGAATACTTGTTTAATATTTAAGGCATATGTTTATATTCCTAAATTTAACAAGTCTTTAAATAAAGTTCACTTTGAAAAAAATTAAAAAAAGAAATATAGAGATTCACATGATAAATCATCATAATAATGTTTTCCATTTCGCTAAAAATTTGATTAGATTATTTTCATATAGTTTAAGTTCGTATTATTTAAAAACTTTCCTAATAATTTTTGTACATTGAAATGATTGAACTTAAAAATATTCAATCATTTATATGTATAATTGTTTTTGTATAAAATTAAATAATAATCTTTCTTTTCGTACTGTTGTATCTTAGGCTGCGGCTAATAAAAAAAATAATGAAGAAAAAAAAAATAAGCGCATTTGATTAACAAGGGTGTTTTATAAATTGTTTTGTTAGGCATATAAAAATGACCAAAAACATTAATTCTCATTTTTTGTACCCCTTAATTTTTTTTGCAAAAAAAATATTTTTTTACAATTTTGAAATTATTAGCCGCAATTATTTACAAATATCATTTCGTTTTAAAGCTAGATATAAAAGTTTACAATCTTAAATAGCCGGGTATCATTAAATACATATAAACAACTGTTCATATTAAATTTTGGTATTTTTTTTAATCTAAAAATTTGCAATGTCATGATAAAAATTGTCATTTTAATCGCAATACACATTTTAACCGTACATAACATAGGTCACCAATGTTAAAAAAAATGAGTTTATGAAAACATAAAAGCATGCATCCCCATTATGACCATATCTCATATATGTTTTTCGTTCGTAAATTCTACCGCCTTCGGCTCCTTATATCCGTTCATAACTAGAAATTGGCCTTTTTTAACCAAATTGACCAAATTTTGCGACCTCGAAAATACCCTAAAAAGGAAAGATGCAAGAATTTTTTTTTTTCATATAAAATTCTCTTTTAACTTATATTTTCTCAAATAATGAGAAATAAAATTATTTAGATTCAAGTTCTTACATCAACATATACATTATACAGAATATTATGAGTCCAAACTTAAATAAGACACAATACATTATCGGTTATCGATAAAAATATTATTTGTAGTTTGATTTAAATAGTTTAGCTATTGTGAAGATGCAAAAATAAATTTCAATTTATTTTGTTTTTAAATTTTTTTTTGTTTTTTTTTACATTTTTTCAAAAATTTTAAATTTTATAGCACTTACTAATTTGAAACGGATTTGAAAATTCATAAGATGGCAGGTTTGATCTTTAACTCATAACATTTCCAAAAATTTGTTGACCTGTTTTATGATTTACTATTTTTAAGTTAAAACACAAAATCAATGATTAATTTTTAAATTCTAAAATTAAACTGTAATTAAAAATTCTTTTTGTTATTTAAACACTATTTTATTTGATAAATTTGTTATTTAACAGTAAAATGATATTTTATGAACATTAGTGTATAAACAAATTTAGCAATAAGCACTGCTTGACTTTACGAATTAATATCTTTATTTTAAAAAATTTTTGAAAATGAGTAATGAATTTTGTAACTTTGTTGAAACGTAAAAAAATTTGCTACCGGTATAAAATTGTAGTATAAAGCTGCTCTACTATAACTTTTTTTGGCAAATTATAAAAATTATTTTTGAGCACATTAATATTTTAGATTTGTACGTTTGCGTTGACGTCTACTACTTATCAAATAATTTGCCAAAATCGTAAAAATGCTGACTTCTCACATTGAAGTTCAAATCGTATAAATATACTCTTGTTCGAGTGGATTGATATAAATAGTTAAGAAAATAAAAAAGTATAACATGATAAATGTAATTTTTAGCTTCTTTCTAAATTATAAATTTTTTTGCAAATAATTTTTTGTGCTTAATTGCTGTTAATGTAAATATATTTTTTATTTGCATTTAAATTTTATTAAATAAAAAAGTATAGTCTTTGAACATTTCAAGACTGCATAAAAAATTTTAAAAATTTGCCAAAAGCATTATCGTAAAAATTTGTAAAAAATTGTAAACTTACTTTTAGCATATTTTGACATTTTGCTATTTAAAAGCTCACCATTTTTAGGCTAATAGAGTTTAGTTTGAAATAAGACGTGCAAAACAAAAACGATTAACGCATTTTAAATTAGGAGGTTAATCCGCCCTTAAAAATGTAATATTTATTTTTGGTAGAATTTTATTGATTTGATTGTACCATTATAAAGTACGCATCGGGTAAACCATTTATAGTTAATCAATTTAAAAATAAATAAACTGCCATCTGTAATTTATTATCAAATATCTGAGCCATATGCATGCGTGATTATTACTGTGTATATTCTACAAAGCAAAAAAGTCTAAGTGAAGATGCAATAAAAAGCATTGATTTCATTAAATTTAAAAGAGTCTGTTTCCCACCTCTGATGCTCCGTTGTCAACCCTTTCGCCGGTATTCGGGTTTTCTCACAAACAACCACATTTAGCATTCAATTTGACGGTCTTTTAACAATGTCATAATGAAGCGCTGACAAAAGTGTTTTGACAGAAATATTCATTTTCACAAATGACTTGCTAAATTAACTGACCTCTAGTGGAAATGTATTTAGTTCCCTCTAAATAAAAAAAAGGCATAATAGCCCCAAACCATATACTAAATTGTTTGTTATAATAGCATGGGTTGGACGACCTTAAGTGCAAGCTTTGTGTGTTCTACACTCAGTTAAGCAACATTGTGCCTGGTTAACTGAAGCCGTCCACATTTGACTATATATGCAGCCCTCAGCAGCAAATTGTAATTTACAAAACATTTTACCTTTTTGATTTGTCACAACTAATGGGAGGTTCAAGAAAAATCAAAACGTCTCACCCAGCGGTTAAGATAACTGACCTGCAGCTTGCCACCCAGTTAAACAGCTTGAACCAGTCCAGGGCACAAATGCAGGCTAAGATCAATGAACTCGAAGCGTAAAATAAGAACCCATCAACTTCAAAGAATATGAGCGCCGACCAGAATTCAGATCCCGTTGACAATGTTTCCTCCCAAGGCTTCCAAAATGCCAACGGAAATCTCTTACTACCAAAAGACATCGAACTCAATTTTAGTAATTTAAAGAATAACCAATCATTCCCTACCAATGCCAATAGGCATCTGGAACGCTCGTCAGAGAGCAGCGCCTCCTCCAAGAAACGGGGGGAGATGTCAACGCAATCACTGGCCCGCCTGCATTTCTTAAAACTATACCGCTGTTTTAATTCAAGAATCTTTCCCCCATTGATGGGTCTACATTCATAGTTATACATCTGTTCAACCAACCGAAACTGTTCTTGCCGACGGCTCCAAAGTAATCAGAACTCTACCACGTCTTACAAACGAAGAGAGCGCTGAATACATCGTTTTTAACCTTCAATATGGTTTAAACTAACTCTACAACTGCTACAAAATCCATTTAATTTAAGATTTGCGTTTCTTCGGAAAAAGCTTCCATCGTGGTTTGCTATAGTCAGGTATATCGATACCTCGTATAATTTAGATGATTTATTATTAATACAAACTCATTTTTTCAACGACTATGCTCAAGTAGCCTACGGCAATGTGTGTAAGCAGTACAACGGGGGCATCGGCTCGTATCCCCACGTATACCAAACATCGATACATTCAACACTTTATTTGACTTCCAGTCATTCATCGGAGGATCTATACCAGGCCTTCAACATATTGGAACTTTCTTTTATCAAATCAATTAATTCATTAGGAAAACGACACCCCTTAACATGAAAGCGGTAGATTAGGCTTAAACACTTAGGTCACCCGCGTTAAATCTCATTTGACCCTGCGGGGTTACCAGTTGGAGTTAAAAATGGCAACTTTGACAAGAGCCGTCTTCTAACGGGGTAAAAAGGTTTGGATGAATCTTCTACACAACAGGTTTTTTTTTTGACAAAAAAATGTCAAATTTTGACAAGATTTGAAATGTTTAAAAAATATAATAGTTTTATTTAATCAAGTGTAAGCTAGGGATTGGAAAAAGGGGGTGCGTTAAGTTTGCTACTAACTCCCCTTTAAGACTAAGTTTAAAATTGTAGATAACAAAAATCTGACAACACTTTTGCTTAATTAATGAAGGTAATTCTTTGTGATTTACATCTCTTTTTAAGGGTTAATTTTACTATTTGCTTATATTTCAACAAAATGATCATAAAGCTAAGCTTGTTTTTTTTTTGATCACTACTACAATAAGGACATTATTGTTCTAAATGTGTGAGTACTTTCTTAAAGCAGAATTGTCAAAAAAGTAGCGTCTAATATTGAAGAATAATTGCTCATTTTTAGTAAATTTTGGAGAGATATATAAATGGAACATTAAAATTTATACCCGATTTTGTTTCTAAAAAAATTCTTTTTACATTTTTTCATAAGCTAATAAGAAAAAGTTAAATGCCCTGCCTGAACTTAATTTTGTATAAACAACAAGTTCTAAATTTAAAACCACTTTTTTAAGTTTTCTTGTAAAATAACCTTTTCAATAATGTACCCTACCATATTTATAAATTTCCTCATTTTGAATCTTAATTATAAACAAAGGTTCATATCCAGTGCAATTAAAAATAATAAATAGGAGTTCAAAACCTTAAATAGCGGACTTATTTCCAATACATTTATCAAAAAGTATAAACAGGTAGATATCATTTTTTTTTATAAAATTTAAAAAATTTGCACATAAATGATTAAAGCTATCATATTAATCGCATTACACATATCAACTGTTATTTCGACATGCAATCGTAAGTCTCTTAATTTATCTGAATCCCCTTGAATGAGCCCAGCGCCGGAAATGGATGCCCAAAATTTCAATACTTGCTTTCATTTCTGTTTTTGACCTATTTGACTATGCAACGTATAGACGAATTACATCTTAATTTAATGCACAGACCAAATTATTTTTCGTGCCAAACCTATAATACAGCCCCATTTATTCCAATTTTAAACATTTTTAAAATACAAGCACTTAAATGTTGATTTAGTTTGGTGAGAAAAATTTGGTCCACTTAATTTGCGAATATCTTATGAAAATTTATTATTAATTGACAAAGTTTTGGAAGACCGGGATGTCAAACAGCTATAATTTAGAGAAGGTACCTTATTGATGCATCATTATTATAACAGGTCAAGACATAGTATAGAACTCACAACATATCTAAATATTTTTTGCCCACTACCTCAAATAATTAATAAAAATGTAAGGAGGGTGGGGCTTTTATAAAAATGTGCAGGCAATTTACCGATAAAAATAAATAATTCCAAATTATATTTATTCTAGGTAAAGAATAAAATTATGTTTTAAAACACAGGTCAACAAATATTTATGTCAGAAACCAGATTATTATGAAAACATTAAAGAATGCATCCCCATGATGGCCAAATCTCATATATGTTTTTCGTTTTTCTTAGTTTCTTCCGTCTTTGGCTCCTTAGATCCGTCTATAACGAAAAATGGCCTTTTTTGACCATATTGACAGATCTAAATATACCCTATAAAGAAAAAATTTAAAAATCTTTTTTGCATATAAAAATCCCTTGTAACTTATATTTTTAATCACAAATAATGGAAAATTAATTTTATTAATATATCAAGCTCTTACATCGGCATTTAGATCATACAAAATATTTCGCGTCCAAACTTAAATACGACTCAATATATTATCGGGTTTTAATGAAAATATTATTTGAAGTTTAGATTTAACAGTTTAACTATTGTAAATATGCAAAAATAAAATTTTAATTTATTTTTGTTTTTGATTCTTTTTGGTTTTTTAACCTTTTTTACTAAAATATTCAATGTTTATAACTGACTAACTAAGTTGATTAGGAAAAACGGTAAACGGATTTGATATTCCCTAAGATGGCAGGTTTGATATCTGTAGTTAACTCATAACTCTCAAAAAATTGTTAACCTGTGAAATCAGCGGACAAATACATTTTTTTCTTGGAGTGATCAACTTATTTTTTTAAATTGAAGGTTTAAACGATTTTTTAAGGTTTTTTGGGGTGAAGATTTAATTTTTGATCATGCCTAAAAACCATTGAGAGGGCTGAGTGATTAATTATTTTATCTAAATTAAGGTTGTAGTTTTTAAATGTTTATCCAATTTAAATACAAAGCAAAAAGGCTTCACGTGGCCCCAAGGGGTGGTAAATATAATTAAACATCAAAAAGTAGAAGGTTAAAGGGCTTAAAATTTTTTATTTATTTTAGTATTAAAAAAATATAAAGATTTAAATATATTAATTTCCAAAGTGAATTTAGCTTAAAATATTTTTAAATAAAACATATTTAACAAAAATTTAAATTTTTTCACTATATTTTTTATTTCTTTTTCTTAGAAAAAATTCCTAGAAAGTGATTTACTTCAATTATGGCAATTAAAATTATCCTACCATGTATTTCGGAAATCTAAAAACTAGGTTCATTAAAGCCCCAGTGCTAACACTCTCCCGTATCGATGTGCTACTAAAATTTACGTTGACTTTTCACTATTAGGTCAAATCTTCGTAATCAGTTTTCAAAAGTAAAAAATTGTACTGATTAGGAGACCTGTAACTTTCAATAATATAATAATTTTTTTTATTTAAATGTGCAAAATGAATTGGCTGTTTTTATTTTGCTCAAAAATGTTTGCCATAAATTCCAAATAAACGGTCGAATTGTATAGAAATAGATCACAAAAATTTTTATAAATAAATTTTACCAATTAAAAATTAACTTACACTATAACCACGTCAAGGTATAGAGGTAAGTTAATTAAAAAAATATCTTAAAATAAAATTAATAGTTTGGGCAATTTTTATATAATATCTGAACAAGGTTAACGGTAAAGATTTGAAAAATCAAAAACTTTATTTTCTTTTTCAAGTCACCATTATATCGACTAAATTTTCAAAAAGCATGCCACACGTCAATCTAATTTGTTTGTAGACCTTATTGCTAATAAGTTAGACATATTCAAAATTAAGTGTGTTAAGGACAAGACACGACTAAACCAAAAATTTACCGTTAAAATATTCACATTCTAAACAAATTTAAGCATTTTATTGGCAATAAACATTTTGAAATAGCATTTTGTTTTTGGTTCTAATAGCTATTAGAAAAATTAGGTCAAGTAAAAATCGGAAAGTTTAATTTACTTTTTTTGTCAATATTCTTATAAATTATGAAACAATTAATCATATAAAGAATACAACATCACAGATATCAAATATAAAAACCAGCTTTTAAAATTTCTTCTGTAATTTTTTACCCAAAACAACTTTTACATAAAATTTTTAAGGGCAAAATTTTTTACAATTAATAAATAATTAAGTTCTGAGAAAGGAATATACTTAAGTAAATTATGCTCCAAATTTTAAATTTAGAGTTATATAATTAAAAATTAGATATAGAGTAATCGTGGCTCAATTATTTAGGACTAAAATTGACTTCTTTTGCGATAATATTTTACTAATTGGGTCAATCAAAGAATTTGTAATTAGAATAATTATTATATGTCTTTTTATAAAAGGCACTGGAAATGATATATTCGGGAATCAATTAGGTAATTATTTTTATTAGTTCTAAGCGCTATTGATTTTTTTGTTCTGATAAATGCAAATTAATTAATAGGTTTAATGAATGTTTCAAAGACCTAAACCAACCCACTGAAAAAAAAATATTTTGGCCTAGTTGAAACTCATAATTTATAGCCATAGTTCAGCCCTATTTAAAATTGACCACATGGGTAAGCCCTTTTAATTACTAAAATTTATAAAATTAAAGAAAAATTTATAATAAAGAAAATTGGACTTAAATTAACGTTCTAAATCAAACCGCCTTTTCTTAATATCTTAGTTGAGTCCAACTAATTAACTTCGCGATACGCCGGCCCAAATTTTAATTTGGTATTAATTCATATCTCTATTTAATAGACCGCTATGAACAATGCAATACAAGGGAACGCAATTACACATTTGCAAATTACGCTTATATTCCAAATATGGGTAGCTATAGCTATTAATATCCTTGGCATTTGGCAAATCCCATGAAAGAGTAAACCTTAACTCTGGAAGGGTTTAACTCAACGCAGACTATTCCTGCTAAAGCCTGTCTTACACAGGTCTAGAACTGAAGTTTTAGAAACTTAAATAAATTTGTTTACAAACGTTACATATTACATCTAATTAAACTTCTAACCTTGGCCCTACAAACCTGGGAAGTTGATGATAATAACATATAATATTTAAGCCATACCTCGTTCAGGGTTTTTTTAATTGCGCTAAGATGAGATATTACACAGTGCATTCAAGTAATAATATAATCATGTGTCTTTAAAGGTAAACAAAATAAGGCACGGTCATTAATCTCCATAAATGATCCAAACCTTCTGGCCTTAAAATATTCATAAGGTTTAAGCCATTTTTTCGTAAGATGTCAGTCAGGCATGAAAGTTATCTGCTTTAGGGCGCGTCTCGTTATATTTTAATTTTTTCGGAATGAAAATCCTGGACTTAACGTTTTAATGTTAAATGACTTTAGGTAACTTAGAATGTGTTCACACCCGTTTTTCGGTTAAAACGAAATAAGGGATAGCCTTTTAAGGGGGGAGGGAATTAAGAATAGTTTTTTTATATTCTCAGAAAAATAGGGGGCAAATGCCAGAGTTGCCTCCTTTCTCTTTTTTACGGCTCAGCCGTGGGCCGTGGTTTGAGCTATCGCATACCTGTTAGTAGAGCCTAAAACTAAAAAATAAAAAATATTTATGCCAACCGCTTGTAAAGATATTGCCGCTGACGCAGATACGCGTTCAAACGAGAACGAAGAAATGGAAATACGGTTAACAAACATCAATTTTACATTGACGGCAACGGCAGAAGAAAGTCTTGGAGGCACCGGACCAAGGACCTTAAGTTTTTTCCCATTTTTCACCGCTGATCAAATTTGCTTGATGCAAGAATTTCAATTTAACATCGCTCCATTAACCAATGTATAGAAAATTTGTATATTTATTTATCAGGTGTATTCAACCACTACTATGTGAATAATGTTCTTATCCTCTTTACCTATAAAAAATTGGGCGATTTTTTCAATTTCCCACATAGGGGCGCCAAATCCGTTTATGACTTTAACTCTCTTAACCCGAGCAAAGCAATATATATTGCCAACAATAATAGTGAGATTTTTCGCACGCCGGCCAACTATATTTTTAGCGTGGCCCTCTCTTTAGGCATATCGTTCAGGGCCTGCCTAAATATAAACCTTCAATGATTGCGGCTAAAAAAAAATTAAAAAAAATCGAAGCTTGATTAACATTAAGATGGCGAGTGCATAAAAATGATAAAATTAAAAGGTTTAAAAAAACTATTTTTTGTTAAGCCTTAAAACGAACAAATTAGATAAATTCTCATTTTTTTAAACGGTTAAATTTTTTTTTATTTTTTTACAATTTTGAAGGTATTTAGCCGCAGCCATTGCTGTTGCATTTTCAAGAAAAAAGCTTTTCTTGCAGGAATCGAACCAAAACCTTTTGCTTCTAATCTATCTAAGCCGATTTGTTCAATATCTTCTTTATGAGGTCCGTATTCAAATATTAAAGAATGTTTGGCTATATAAAACTGCAAAAAAAAGTAAAATAAATTATAACCTTTTTCGAATTATTATTATAGGGAAAGGGTCTACAGCTTTAGGGA